>JAOBYK010845320.1:0-26176 GCA_025434845.1 Phenganax subtilis
CATAAATCACAAGCGGTCGCCGACGTCACAAAACCCGCCATCGCCGACGGTTTGCGATGAATGAGAACTAGGCTTAATCAGCCCCTAATTCTCCTGTCTCGGAATAACACAAACTAAATCTCTTTTCCTATTTTTGCCATTATAATATTACTTCATACCTGAGTGGTTAAACTCGACAGCATCTTCTCAAGCTCCATCTCAAGTTGTGAAAACGACGGTCGATACGAAGGATTCTCGCTCCATGTTTTTAACATCATTTCATATCTGTAGTAGAGAAAATCTGTTACTTCCTATCGTTCAAAATATTCAAGCTATACTGGCTGGGAGTGACCAAAGCTAAGGCTCTAAAACTTACATTTGAAGTGGACAATTTTGCGGTTTTTCCATCCTGTACCCACTCTTCAACAGTTCAAATAACTTTTCAACAGGAATACCAGGGTACGGTGAACCACCTGTTGAAATTCAAATACAAATCAATAAGTTTATGACAGAAAAAGGATAGCTCATTCAAAGCACATGCTCCCAGACTCCAAACAAGATAGAGAAAATGTTTTCAGACTTCGAGAAACATAGAGCGGATGCTCAATGTCACCGAGCAGTGGTGGATTTATAAGGGGGGTGCAAAGGGATGCACACCCTGTTGGCATTGTTTAAAAGGGATGCATGGAGGGGTGAAAAAAATCAAATTGATCCTATTTTTGACCAAATTATGTGTAAGAATTCAAGGCAGCTATAGCTTAAAATTGCTGATATTATTGATAATATGAGTTTTTCTGCCGACGTCTATCATTATAAATAAAAAATGAAAAGATAATTAATAATTGTATAAACTATAAATTAAATACACTGACTTCTCTGTACGCTTATGTTTCGGTTTAGTTGCTCACCAAGGCCGAGCACCCCCCCCCAAAAAAAACCCTGCTGGATCCACTACTGACTCCGAGTAAGATGGAGCGCCTGCTTGAAGACTCTGAACAAAATAGAGAACATGCTCAAAGACTTCGAGCAAGATAGAGCACATACAAGGGCCCGTTCTTCGAAGCGCGTTTAGCTTAAACGGTGGATAAGTTCAAAATAAAAATCATATTTATTTATTCTATTCACATCGAAACCGACAGTTTTAACTGAATACAATAACTATGTATTTACCTATAGTTTAACTACCATAAGACTTGATTTGAAAGTTTTAGCTAATGTGAGTCATATGCTTACCAAGTGTGAAAATCTCCCATAAGAGAACGCCAAAAGCCCAACTAAATTGAATGAAAAATAAAAGTTTCAGACATGGAAGAAATATGACAAAGAGAAATAGGATATGAAATGAAGTGCTAGCAATTTCGTATAATACTCACACGTCACTTTGTATCGTGTAAACTCGATCAAACAGTGCTTCGATAGCTAGCCACTTGACTGGAAGGCGTCCCTTCAAAATGCACAAAGATGTAGTTAGCTACTGGGTATCATCGTTTATTCGAACGCCATGCCAATGCACATCAATTCAAAAATTCCATTACAACTTACATCAGTTGTCTTTCTATAGTAGTCCATGTCACGTGTGTGACGAGCCAATCCAAAATCAGCGATTTTCATGACGTAATCTTCACCAACAAGAACATTCCTTGCTGCAAGATCTCGATGAATGCACTAATGGAAGCAACAGCGAGTCATTAGTTATTACAAACAGATAAAACTTTGGAAGCCTCACTAAAATTCATTTATCATAAACCAAACACAAGAACCATGCTAAAACTTGCTTACTTTCTTTTCAGCCAAGTGACCCATTCCCCGTGATATTTGAAACGCAAATGATATGAAGTCTCTAATAGTTACAGCAGGTGTTACAAGTTCGGTTTCTTTAGTTGCCTTGCCATGGAGGACGGAGGGTCTCCTACTTCGTAAAAACTCACGGAGATTGCCATGCGGAGCATATTCCACAATCATGTACAAAAAGCATGCACCTAAGAAAAGGAAGGCAAGCGAACTTTTTGTATTTAAACTGTACATTACTCAAGCTATGTTTCATCTTTGTTAAGATGATATATGATGGGACTTAAATCATTTCAGTCTTGGGACTGGACTCCATGAATAAAAAATATCTCAAAGTCACTAGATCTTACCATTTTGCGTACAACAACCTAGAAGGTTTATAATATTCTTATGGCTGCCTATCCTCTTCATAGTCTCCATTTCAGATACGAGATCAGCCAGTTCTATTTCCGTCGCATCGTCTGAAAAACAGAGACAAGTTCAAGTTAGAAAATATAGACGACAGAAGATCTACGTGAATGAAATAAGAAAGCTCTAATAATCAATATTACAATATACTTACGCTTCAACATCTTCACGGCAACTGTGTGACATTTTGGATATCCAGGCAGATCGTAAGCTTCAGCCTTCATCACCACACCAAACGCTCCTTCTCCTAATGGCTCCTCTTTGATTGACAACTGACTCTCGTCAACTTCCCATTCCGTATCGTAAGGCAATTCAAATTCACCTTGTAAGTCAGAAGGATATCATTTAGGAACTTATCTTTTCTTTTCCAGTGAAACCGTTGGCATTCGAGCAAAAGAAATACTACGTTGACATGTACACAAAAACGACTGAACCCACCTTCATTGAGATCCGAATCCAATTTCGGGATACCGTTTGACGGTAATCTGGTCCGAAAACTGTTTTGGCGACTAAACATCAAGGGCATAGTCGAGCTTGTGGAACTATTCGATTCTAATCGTCCGTTTCGTTTACCAAATAATTTCACCGCATCTTGTTTACTGTCACTGCCAAACACACCCGAAGAACTATCTTTCGAGTCTGCTCCACGTGAATACACGACTTTTGCTTCGCTTTTTCGCGACATTTTTTTCTTGTAAAAAAAGAATCCAACCACCACACAAATGGAAATCAGAATGATGACGACACCAAGCATAATAATGGCGATAATGCTGCTTCTTCCTATCGTCTCGCGTTTTACTTTCTCTCGCTGTTCAAGCTTAGGAGCCACTGTGATCATAGCTGCTGCTTCTTCATCTAAAAGGTTACGGTTAAAACCGTGAATTTCCCTGAGCAGAGCCTCGAGGTAACAAGTTAAAAATTCACTTGCACAGCGGTTAATGGGTTATGGTGAGGCTACCATTGGCAGAGACTAACAGATACTTTAAAACAACAGTCTTCTCAATATCTGACAATTACTCGGCGAAGAGGTAATTATCGGGAAATATTGACCGAGATGAAGTCGACTTGTCTAGTCCCCGATGATCACCTCCCCAAATGAACTGCCAATAGGACCCGCTCATCTCTTTGTAGTGACTTTCACAAAGGGCAAGCCACTTTTTGCAAATATTGTTTTTGTTGTCTTCAGCTGTAGGTGAATAGAGCAGACTAAATTTGAACTATCAAAGAAATGTACTAAAAGTTAGTTACCTGTAATAATTTTCAAGAAAGCACTACTCCATGCCTTGCCAATATGATTACTGATCAAGCAAGTGTAAAGACCTTCATCCTCTTTTGTAACATTATTCAACAAAACCTTTCCTCCATACTTTCCGTCTTTTTTCTCGACTTCAAACGGTTTGTAATGAAGTGGATTTATCATGGTGTAATACGATGAGTTCACTGGCAACGCATCTTTACTGTTCAATTTCAAATCCGGATAAGTAGGAGGCAGTTTATTCCAATGCAACCAGCGGTAATCAGTCAGCGTTGGACTGAACAGTTCAATGCACTGAAATAAGACATCATCGCCAACTCTAGCTGTTTTGTTGACGGGGAAACTCGAAGACAATATTGGCCCGACCATTGCTTTCTCTATAACTTGCAGCTTATAATCTTGGGATATGTTTCCAAGTCTGTTCGATACAACGCATGTGTATAGGCCATTGTCTGAAGGTACAGCAGTTTTGATTCGCAGAAACCACCTCGTCGCATTGAACCTTGGGATATGAAACAAAACCAGAATCAGTGAAGATTTCATGGTGCAAAACTATACTCTCTTCAACAAAACAAGACTACACAAATTGAACTAAAAACACAGAACAATTTCTTTGCAAAGTTCTAAAATAGACATTGCCATTGATGATGTAGTTGGGAACTAGTAAATTCTTATGCCAAATTGACTGATTTATCATTCGTTCACGTCTATGGAAACTTGAGCAAAATGACGACAGAAAATTATAGTTTGGAAAGTTCACCAAGCTCTCTGTTCTATCCTTTTGTTCATGTCAATGTCCAAAAAGTAGGAACGAGCAGATAATCGGAAATTAATCGGAAAAGGCCAATAATCGGCCATATATCGGCCGTCCGATTAGTGCATATCAATAGCATTATTTTTGAAGAAACACTTGTTTCTTTTTTCACACAAACGATTTTAAATTTGAGGTGTAAATTGCGCTACAAATTACAATGACTGCCGAATTGTTTCCTGTTCAATTTTCAACATCCTAACAGGCCAACACGTGTTTTGTTTCATCTTTCAAAACGAAGATACGAAAGATATAGACATCTTGGGATTGCACCTTTGTTTCATTTTATTACTTTCTGTTGTGTGTTATATCTCAGTTTGCTTTGTATTAATCTGCGATTAAAATATATAGTTAGATTAGTATATAGTTTTATTTGTAAATAGTTATATTTGTATATAGTTATTGTGTGACGCCCCTTGTGGAAAGCAGCTTTAGTTGATCAAGGCGAGCGTGGTTAAATAAAGTCTTACATACATACATACAAACATACACAAGTTTAAAAAACAGTCTTGTTAACTTTCCAACGTTGTTAACAAGTTATATGGCCCGTTCAATGCGCGGCGTAGTTTAGAACTACTCTTAAGCCTGATTTCCACTAGGCGGAATTTTCCGTGCGGAAAATAAATCTAGCAACGTGATTGGTTCGCTCTAAGTTGCCAGCCAATCAGTTTGGTAGATTTATTTTCCGCAAGGAAAATTCCGCCCAGTGAAAAACAGGCTTAAGGTTTGGGAGAGTGATAAGTCAATGGTTGACTGCTTGTTTAGTGTGAGAAGCAAAAGCATTAAAAACAAACTATTTTTGTACTATTTTGGCACCATGCAAAATGTGGGAATTTACATAAAAAATTCACTAATAATATTGGAAAAAACCGATAAATCGGCCGATCTCATAAAAAATCGGATCGGTAAATCGGTCTTATACTCGATCGGTTCATCCCGAATAAAAAGCTGAGTTTCTTACAAAAAGGCAGATAGCATATACAGTCGCAAACATACTTTGGATCGAGTCGACGATATTTGAGAATCTTTCCATCTTTCAACCATTGAAACTTAAGCGGAGGTTCTCCGTCTGCCTGGCAGCGTATTTTAATATCAGTAGAAGCTGGCCAAGCGAGGAATTGTTGCTTAGTAAATGTCGGCTTTACAAACCATGGAGGCCCTGGAAAATAGAAAACCAAATCGACTGTTAACACATGAAGGCAGTATGGTTCAGAAAAACATTTAAAATAGCATCGTAAAACGGAAAAATCGTTTAAAAGTACACGTTTGCTATAAGTTTTTCCATTACTTACCCTGCCCGTGTATTCTAGCAGGTTTTATTTCACCTTCAAAAACAAAAAAGTTCAAATTCGTTACAAAAACCTTTATCCTAATGCTCACGCCATCACATCGGAAAATTTAGGGGCTGTTTACATGAGCCCTACAGGGAGGGCTAGCCCTTCTAGGCGAGATCTTGAGTGCTAATTAAAATTCTAAAGAAAAATTGTTTTCGTTTACATGAGAGAAGGGCTAGCCCTCCCAGGCGGGATCTCGCTATTAACTACCCGAGATCTCGGCAAGGAGGGCTGGAATTTTCCCATATAAACGCAACAAGGAGGCCTGGCCCTCCTAGTAGGGCTGAAAACTTGACAATTACGCATGTGTAAAGTGCGGGCGGGAATTCCCAGCCATAGATGTAGGGCCAGAATTTTCCATGTAAACAAAGGTAAAAAGCAGCTCTACAGGGAGGGCTAGCCCTCCCTGTAGGGCTCATATAAACAGCCCCTTAGTCTGTCTGCATGCTTGTCTGTCAGTTTTCATAACAGAACAGTACACCACCAAAAACGAAGAAAAGAAGATTTGTAGGCATATTTTTCGCAACTGCTTTTGCGAAGGTTTTAGCCAATTTGTTCCATATCACGACTAATTATACAACTACGTAGAATAAACAAAATTATCATCGTACCAATTACAGTTAGATTCAGTTCTTTGCTCGCACTGCCATACTGGTTCGCGATCACACATTTGTACATTCCAGCATCTTCTTTCTTTACCGTTTTAATTCTCAAAGTGCATGCCTTTCCATTCCGCATACGAAATCTTTTCCTCTGTCTTACTCGAATAACCTTTCCACCGACATACCATGTCGTATTCCAACTTCTCTGCCAATTAAGAAGTGTGCATTTCAAACGCACCGTATCGCCCACCGTCGTCTCGTAATGACCAGGCCCTTTATCCACGAATTTTGGTTTATGATCTGCACGAAACAATTCAAAATATTTTTAGCACAAAATTTGGCTTAAGAATGGAGCAAACTAGTCTAAAAACTTCTGAGAAGTATATACCCAAACATATTAATACAAAAGTATACATCTATTTAACTATCAGATTACATTTAGCCGTTGTCTATTGAGAAATAGATACACAGACGACGTCATAACGTCAATTTCTGAACAAACAACAGCTAAATGTAAAGTAATTCCTTTATATAATGAAAAAGAATATAAAATAGTGAAAAAAGTTTTATTAAATGAAAAAGTCCCAAGGAAATTTATGCAAGTAGAACAAAATTCCGCAGGCTGACGTCATGTTGTGTCTGTTCAGTAATTTCAGTAATAAATCACTGCTCTCGACCAATCAAAACGCTTACTTTGATTATTATATAATTCTTGTTAATATCAGTCCAAATTTTGACCGCAGAATTAACGCAAAACGAACCAACAATAAAGAAAATGTAACAGCACTGCGATAAATTATTACGACTCATTGCACAGTATACTGAAACATGCATTGCAACAGTCAAAATCATCGTGGAACCAGTTGCGAAAAACTTTCCTCTAAGAATCACGGGCTCACGCTACGAGATTGAAAAAGATTTCCAAAACCTCGTAGCAGGCCCACGGTACTGTTGCTCCGTCAAGAAAGGTTCTGGGGGCATGTTTGTCAGGTGACGAGTTGGGTTTTTTTTTGGATAATACACAACATGTGATTGCTGACACATCGTAGCCCGTTAAAACTGCCAGTCATATTTCGAGATAAACACAAACAGTAGAAACATTTGAGCAATGCAAGGAGCTTTTGATTAACCATGATGTTATTTTCGGCTGCGTAGATGTTTGTCATGCGTTTGACGTGTAATATTTCGAAAGTCTTGAACGTTTCCAGCTGTAGAGGATCGATGAATGACGCCAGCGCCACGGTTCTTAATGAACCTAGGGAGAGCTGCCTTATAATTTTAATAAGCATACTATATAAATAGTGTACCACTGAAGCACAAACTCAAAAAAAATTGCATGAAACTAGGACTTCATAACCTACAATGGCAGAAGTTGTCTCCTAGAACGCCGAAATTTTCAAAAAAACTAATAGTAACACCGCCTGGCACAGAGACAGGCAAAAATTGTTTATCATATAGGACTTGACCTTTACGTAAAAGGTATTGCTTTCTGGAAAAAAGTCGCATGTAAATAAATCTAGATATCTTTCGCAAGAATTTCAGCCATTCAGCGTCAGACAAAAAGTTCTTTAAATCACTGTAATTGCGGGAAATTGGTCAATTCGATGTCAAAAACTCTTTTATCGCTTTGTTGACTTTATTAAACAGCCCCAAGGGCCAAATGCTCCTTCACGTTCCAAGTCAAAACAGAAAACGCCAATTATTTAATCAACTATACCATGTAATTTGAGGCTTATCACAACGCACGCCAACTCTTGTGAACTTCAAACCGTACTTTTTCCAATGTGAAACATTTTATACAGCAAATACAAACTTTAAAAAGGGCATTTTCGAAACGTTTGCATTAAAGTTTATTGCTAACATACTTGAGGTTAATTTTCAAAACACTTGCGTGTTGCCCACAGTAACATTGCAATGTTATCGCAAGTGATATCAGTGTGGGTCAATAACACATGAAGGTGGTATTTGCCACGTATAAATAATTGTTCAAAAGCATTGCAATTATACAACTCAATTGTACTCGAAGCAATTTCGCATGCTATCGAATCACGCAGTACTACAGTTACATAAACTTGGCAGAATCCAATATTTCAAAAAGGGAGAAAAAGCGGCGGTAACCTACGGGAGACTTGAATGATACTAGAAAATCCAGGATCTTTGTTAGCTTTACTTTCAAATTTCAAAAGAATTAATCAATTGTTTTAAATGGGACGACAGAAAATGGTGGAGCCCTGCATGGAAGATACTATGAGAGTAGACCATGACTTTTTTTCATAAAACGCGTTGCCTTGTATAAAGTTAAAAACAAAAAAACAACAAATCAGAATAAGTTTGATTTGCTAGCTCTCATAACAAAGGAAAAAGTACTGAACTCTACACTTACTCGCTGCCTTGAGTAGGTTACTGGATAAAATGATGCATTGTACGTTAATGGTACTGGCTCAGGTTATTGTTCGAAGTAACACAAAACAGCTTAATCTTGAGTTCGGTTTTAAAGCACCCGATGAAGGTATTTGACCTTTTGACTAATAAATAACCGCCGGAGTTTCTCATGTACACAACAATGATAATTTAACTGGAAGTCTACACCAAACTAGTCGCATATGTACATGATGTTAAGGAACGCATGAAGAAAAATGCACACTTGAAACACTTCATTTGACAATGACTGAATAAACGATTGAGAAAACAACGTTTTGAAATGGATATATTCACTTTGAAATAATTTCCGCGATAGCTAAAGTGACACTATGCACCCACGAATCAAATCAAAATTTTGTTTCTTTGAATGTAAAGACGATTGTAAGGTAATTTTGCATAGGAAAAGCTTTCCATAATATTGTAAATGATTGTTTTGATATAATCTTCTGTAATCTGTACTTTCTAAATAGACTTTGTTAAGACGTCCTGTTCGTCAACCGTATTTCATAATATAGCTTGGCATGAACACTCAGCAAAACATGAAAGTTCGCATTCTATTATAACGGGAAAGAAATGACGATTCAAGCTTCAAAATAAAATTTTCTTATTATGCTTCTTTCTCTCCGCTGTGTTTTTTTTTAAGTGCTTCTACACACCGAAATGCGCAACTTGTTCAAATACACGTTCTACTGCAGTTTTGCCACCCATTTAGCTTATAGAGAACTCGCTGCGTCGCTTATAATAACCTTGTTTGGTTAGACAATGGTGAACGGTCCTTGTTTTAAGCTATTATGTAGTGCGCAGTATGTTCCCAACACGTTCAAAACGCTTTCACAGCGGGCGAGATTTGACCCGCTCCCGAGCATTTTATGACCATTCGCGTTCGCTTTTGTAGTTTTCCACGACAATTTGACGCAAGCAGTTGTAGCACAAGTGCGCTCGTCAGACGGAGCAAATTGTCTAACAAAAGTCGAACAACATGTACGCAAAGGCATACTGCTGCGTGAGCGCGGCCTTCGTATACTGCGGACAAAGATTAAAGATAACTTATGACGAACTTCGCTAAACGATGAATCGCATTCCCGCGACAATGCGGCGTCAAGAGAAACTGCTTCACTATTTTCGGCTAAAACATTGCAGCTTCAGTAGACGAGCCTTATATAGGCTAAAACATTAAAGCTTCTGTAGACGAGCCTTATATAAAAACTACACATGCGAAAAATATAGACCACTTCTAGCTTAGCTTGCCAATATCTGAAGACTGAAGTACCTCCACTGATAGTACAATAGTGATGAAGCACGCTCGATTCTTATCCTGGTGTATGTGATCAAATAATAGCGTATACATACAGATACAACGCATTTCTAGAGATGCGTTAAACACGGTTTGCAAAAATGATTTTCATACACCAAAATGAGAATCGTATTAGGCGGTCGAAAATTGTGCGTCGGTAAAACGGAATAACAAAGAACATATCGATGTGCTAAACTTTCACAAATCCAGTATTTTAATGCTTTGCTTTGATATTGAAGTATTTCTAAGCAACTTTCACGTTTCAAGTTCTCAAATTCTAAATGCCGCATTTTAACACCAAAATGAACGAGCATTTTTAATGAAGGTGATTAATTGTTGCTGTGCTATAACACAAAACACGACAGCGACAATCCGTCAACTTTGTCCTCATACACATCACAACCACGGCAGTCGAAATTTTGAATAGAAAACCGCATATAAGCGCAAACACCGTCATATAGGGTAATTTCAACGAAAATCGAGTCGCGAGTTCTTTTCATAAAATTCGAGTGCCAAGAATTCACGAGCGTGCTCGTAATTCGTGTTTCCTGATGCGTATCCGACAAGAAAGGAACGGAATTCGAAGTTTAGCACGTCGAACAAAATGTTTTTCAATCGTAAACACAGAGGCACTTACCCATCTTTGAGAGCACACAAGCTATTAAAGTAGCGAGCACGAACAGGACACGCCATGAGTCAGCGCAGGAACGATACATAACGATGATTATTAGAACCACACTACACAATCCATACACAATTGGGAATCCTCAACACTGATGGCAAATTGTCGACACTAAACATGAGCAAACAATATGGCATTTAACCAATTGACGACGCATCCGCAGTGTAAATAACATGGAGGCTACAATTCGTGACACTTTCCAGCATCGTGCGCGCAAATACGTGAGCAAATAAAGCAAAGTGGAGGCTTTCTTTGGCTAATGTGTAGAATAAATAATACACAATTGACTATCGACTGTGGTATTGTCTCCTACTAAGTTCACTGACGCTAAAGCACGCTGAAATACTCACTCATCACTCTTCAAAATTGGAATACTAGCGAACAAACACAAACGTATAGTACCAAAACGTATCTACGATAAACAATGCGTGTTCCACAACAGTGCTAGCCGTTTCTAAATGCGAATTCGAGCCTTGAAATGAAACTCAATACATTAATGGCAATTAACTATTTGTGGCAATATTAGTCTCCGCCTAGTTCAATCAAGCACAGTGGGTCCTTGCATTATATTCAACTTCCGTAATCCAACCACGAAAGCAACGATTGGCCGAATGGACCTCGATTTTTATATCAACGTATTGTTATGCCTGGCTCCTTGTGGATCCAGGAATGCTAGCAAGTTATTGTGAGTGTTACTGCATGGGAAAAGATGTACATAATACATACACCTGGCTTTGAACTCATAGAAAATTGCAGATTTTGGTAACCAATTGCAGGTCAAATTCAATTGACATCTTTATAAAAGCGAGAACAGCTAACATGTTTGCTATCCTAATATCTTGTCTCATGATACAATCGCTACAGAGGCTTACTCAAACCATGGCACTATCCTTTCTTATAAAAGAAGGATCAGTGAAATATTTTGTGAGCAGCTTCATGTAGAGCTCAACATCGATTGCCAAATGACAAATCAGATGCAGCTCAGTTCACTAGCTGTAAAAGTTGGCAAAATGAAAGCAAACAGTTTGACAGCGACTCACTTCTTCGTTTTTTTCTGAAACTGTTTTTGCCCACCCTGAATGTTACCATTTCAGTGGAAAATAAAATATGTCGCGAAAAATAACACTAAAGTTCAGTTTTACGCATTCAGACAACTACAGCGTCTAACAGACGGGGTACATTCAACTGGTCAGCACTATCTACCTTTGCAAACGAGTATAATAAGTTTAAGCAAGATATCCTACTTTTATACATATATTTATCCACCATGACTATTCGACATTACTCTCTATACGCACTAGCAGCCACAATATCTCAACTCTAGGCTATACTGCTCCAGTACAAAACAGTACTACTATTTATTACTGTAACCATCGGGCTCACAGAAAAAATCTTCGGAAGCAATTAACCTTACGATAAACTTTGAAATGTCACCCACTTCGAAGGAGTTTTTAGACTAATGATGCATAGGAATGGGTTCTATCTAACAATGAATCAACTTAACTCGAGAAATGTGAGTACGCTTAACTTTAAACTCTTTGTATGAGTGAAAGACCATTTGAGCTCATGTTTAACATATCATGGAAGCTCAATCACGAAAGCAGAATGCGTGGGTCTGTCATACTTGCTTTTGTCTTTATCATCAGAAAATAAAGAACGCATGTTCCGTCGTCTCTTACTGCAGAGCAATCGCTGATGTCAAAATTTTATCTGACAATATTAAAAATTGCGTGTGGGAATGCACTTTTGAACTAGAAAACGCGTAGTATTTTGCCAAATTGCGTGAAGATGACAACATATGTAGCCTCAGGAAAATATTTGTTGTATGCTCATGTTTCGCTCACGAATTACGATTAGTCAACGTGCTCGTAGAATATATGGTTAGTACACTTCGATGAAGTCTTTTTTCCAACTTTTCAATCGTATATATCCAAACTAGTACAACGTTAAAATCATAGGTCATAGTAATTAGACATATTGTTTAAAGAGTTGGGCAAGTCATACGTAGTTAATAAAGTCATAAAATTATTGTGGACAAACAAATACTGTCTCAAGGTCACTCGCTATTTTTGACTTGGCATGCTTTGGGAATGTTTTTTGTGCCTTCACGAAAACAAGTTCACAAATATTTTGGATTTTCAAACGTAATTTTGAAAGCGTTCAGGATTTGGTGTTTTGTTTACCTAATAACGGCATCAGACATGTCCTAGTATACCGTTATCTGCCTACATAAGACATTGTTTTGATTATTATGCATATTTTGTTAAAGGCCTGAAAGAATTTTGGAACCTGACCAAAACACACGCACACACACAAGTGAATTTTATCTTGGCGATCTGAAGATATTGCAAGTCATGCCTTTTGGCTACAAAATTTCATTAGGCATTCACGTCAGCAATGCATATCTTCAATTCAATGAATTTCTTTCACCAGAATAATTAGCATCTTTATCAGTTGAGACTTCAAATTTTATCTCAGTCGAAAAATTCCTTCGATTCATATTTATACGTGATGCCTAAACAGTAATTATCGAAACTCATTGATTTTGGTTTTCGCATGTATCAGTCAATCATCGCCGATGTTCTCTGATCCACTATCGATGATCAATGAAAATGACAATGATTTCTGGTAGAAAAAGGATTTTCCTCATTACTGACCATTGAAAAATGGAGTCACTAAGACATCGCTGATGATTCACAACGTATAAGAACCTGATTAAAAGTGAGCTGCCCGGGGCGGGGAATGGGTATTTATACGTACTACACATTTCAAGAGCTCATGAGCACCAATGACCCTGTACAACACAATATCTAATAGTGCATCATCCAATGAAGCCTCCTTCTACAATCAAGTGTTCCACTTGACGATTAATCCCCTATCACAAAAAAATCTTGGTACATGCACGATCTACTTACTACACAGCCAGTGACAGTAGTAGAATGATTTAAATTTAACTGGAACATTCGATCATCTCGTTGGAGTTGATTCAAACTGTAAAACTTTATAAAACTACAAGCAAATAGTTTTACAGTTTTTTCTCTATTTTGCTCAGTCGAATTGTTCAGGTATAGTTCCAAGCCATCTCGTTGAGTCTACTTTCCACATGAATACTATAAGCTGAGCCAGTACTTTATTTCAGTTGTTTACACAGTTTAATAGTTACAAAACAACTACACTACCAATGATTGAATTGGCCATGAACCTTTCGTGACAAATCATGCTTAAGTGAACGCAGTTAGATTCCGGGGGTAAATTTGATGACATGCGAACATTTCTTCACTTGCATAAAAAGTCCTCCCGAAGGTCAAGTGATACGAACAGGTGGAACATGTAGCTTGAATTGTTTGTCGACGTATTACGATGGGTAATTTTCAGTGAGCCTCACAGAACACTAAATGGCAGTCAACTTGGGGCCAGCAGTTCGAAAAGTGGTGAACTTATATAGGTTACGGCTACACGAGACCGATTTGGCTGGCCCAGCCACGACATCGACTTCATCCATACAAAGACAAGTTTAGAGCTTAAAAACTCTACAATAGCGTACAAGTGAACGAACATTTTCAATGCAAGAAGTTTCAACAGTAATTACGGCCGAAATGTGGCTGAATTCGGTGTCGTGGCTGTGCGGAATTGGACTGGTGTAAATGTAGCCTTAATATGCCTTAAACCAACGCTACTGTAAGTTTTGAAGCAAGCATGTCAACTGCATGTTTATAAAATTGGAAATAATTTTTGATAAATATCGTGTGGATCTATAGAAGTCTTAATTTTCAAAGTTTTGAAACAAATGGGCACACCGAAGTACAGAATTCAAAACAGCTGGTTAAATTTTAACCCTGTAAATGTGATGTTCACAGTGAAAAATACCTATACAGTATTGACAAAAGGGACACTCCACCATGACAATATCAAACTTTCTAAATCATTTAAAGACCGTTCTTGTTTGCTCTGCAGGAAACACTGTATATTTGAGAACAATTTCCTATTTGGCATGTCGCCCGGCATAACAGGCACAGGAAAGCAAATGCTCAGATACTCTGTGGATCCGAGGACAATCAGTTCACCCTACAATTAGTTATCACGATATAAAACAAACTTGCAATTCCTTCTCTATAGAGTCTGAGGTCCAATAAACTAGCTTTCATTTTTTTGCTATGATTCAAAACTCTATCACTATTTTTCAAGTTTATAATCACGAAACGCAAGCTGCATGGTTGCAGTCAGTTCATGTCTATCTAAAATTATCAATCTGTGTTGCATTTTCTGCCTAATGGCCGTATTGGTATCGATGAAATTAAGTCAATTATATTGGTTCTTGGTTAAAGCTACCTCCGGTAAGTTTTTTCCTTAGCCGGAAAAGAGTCAACACGATTAAGATTAGGATTAGGATTAAGACTAAACCAAGATTGTATTACCAACAGAGCCACTCACAAGTGATATAGCACGAGGCACAGCACCAAAATTAAAAAATAAGGAATACTTGAAGAAGAAACATATTAACCGTGCATGGTGAATGGTTTGATTCCCTCTTCAGAACAATCAAACTTTGTAAATCATTTAAAAACTGTTCTTGGTCGCTCTCAAGGAAAAACTATAGGGAATTAAACAAATCACCATAGCCAACATGTTTCTCCGTGCAATATTCAAAGTTGTCACCACGACGAATCAATGCTATAAACCAAGGAATAGATATACAAACTGCGGTATTACGATTCAAAATATTAGCTTAGTTTAGGTAGGTGAAACGTTTTCATGGCACTACGTGGCGTTCACCATAATTTGATTATAGAAGTAACTTAGATTTATATACAATCGGATATCCTGATTAACTGAAACAGTTCCGTCCAAGGTGCAGTACAACACGTACTATACATCATCGCGCTAGTTGCACTTTTATATACCAACAGTTCTACTAATACAAGCTTCATCGTTACTTGTGCACTCACCTAGTAAAATCTATTGCGCTCTTTTTATCTATAAGCTCTTTATTATATTGGATACAACCGGAAGCTTGAGTTTAAAATTCAGCTTTATGTTCTTGCCCTTGGCCCCTTGGTCTTCGCACGTCCGACGTTTTTGACGTCATACAAGAATCCGTGTTTGACCCAATAGCCTTATAAGGATTACTTCACCGTTCAATTGTTTCTGGTAAACGTGTAAGTATTAGCATTGCGCTTCATCTTCGCAAATACTGATTGCCTAGTTCTACGCGGCAGTTAGAATTTACGAAAGCTATAGTCTAGCGACTAAGCCAAATGCCTTATTTCTGGATTTGTAAATTCACAAAAAGACATTTATAATACAAAGCTCCATAGATCATAGGAATTTAAACGTTGGTGGTAAATATAATCTATTCCTATTACTGCGCAGTCGTGATGTACTTGAGCTCATACTGTGGCACCCATGAAGTCTTACCGTATGCACTACTGCACTATACATTACTCTATATATTACTGCAGGGAGCTCAAGCACAAGAGTAGGGGGTAAGCAGTACAGAAGTAGACACAGAACTTCATTCAACCACGGTATAAACTCACTACGATTTCCAAAAATAGAATTACTATTACCAACTGACATATACATAAATGCAAAACTAGTAACAGCATACAATTAAAATTATCCATTATTACAACTATAAACAATGACCTACTTTTCATGAGTGCCGTGGAACTAATATTGAAGATTAACATAGTTATTGGAACCACATTTAAATTCACTTACGGTAGCTGCTGTTCGTATCTCGATAAGGAAACTAATCCATAGGACCACACCACTATAACTAAAACTACTTTTTAGATAGTTGGTGCGAGGTCCAGAAACAGTTAGTTTGCTCACAGTATCTCTCAAAACGTAGTTAATACTGCTATCGCGATTTATGGGCCGGATATAGTCAGGAGCCAGCCCATTAAGTGATTTCTAGGCCATGGTAAGCTTGGGAATCAAGTTTTTTCCAGCCAGGTTTTTTAATTAGGAAATCAGCATTAGTGTTATACGTAGAGTATCGCATTTACTGCCAAATACGTGCCTTATAGGAACACCACCCGTGAACGAACTAATGATAATGAAACAAATATCTCTATTCAACTCCAGTCCCAGACTCGGTCCCGAAATGGAAGCCCGTTTAACAATTGCAAATTTTGGCTGTGCTTTTTCTCCTTCTGCCGTATGTGATTGAGCAGCTTGACTAACGAGTCCAATGACCAGGTTTTCGGTCAAGTAACTTTGTCAGTTGTTCGCTCTACAACATCCTTTAACATGTGCAAAATCGCAGCAAAAATCGCCAGTGTAAACGGGCTTTAACCAGGAGTTTGCAAACACAGAGCCTGCTCGTGTTGCTCATTACAAGTCTAGCCCGCAGTCCTATACAGTATACTTCGACGGTGGCCAGTGTACACTATGCGTTTATGTTCGCACAGTTGCTCTTAACTTAGCAATCATTATACAAATAAAAAGGCGGGTAAATCATAGCGCTGTAACTAAGCTAGCCTCCACGCAGGCCGATTTGTCCTCGCTCTACTAGATAACATGACGTAGCTTGGGAAAAATTCCTTCACTTGATCGCGCTTGACTCTTCAAAGATTGTTATCGGATGAGAAAAATCTAATTCAAATCGATTGTTTATTGCGCACAATCCGTTTAAGCTGCGTTCGCGCTGTGCCTATTCACTAGCAGAAATTTTGGACTTTATAAAACATCAGCTATGAGCTATCAATCACCCCACGAAAACGCATGTTTTCGCTATTAAACGCGCCCTTGGCAAACATCTTAGCGAATTTTTGTTTAAATATAGTGTCTTATGAATGCGCGCGTTACTTCGCAATGCAGTAGAAAGCACGTCTTTGGACCATATTCAACAGGAGCGCTATAATCTCAACGACTAATGAATTTTTATTCGTAGATAGCCGGATATATAAAACTCCCAAGAAATTTCGACTTCCCGGTATTTAATCTAACAACTGTAAGTGTTCCGGATTACTACAAATTGACAAAAGAATGTCAATATTCATTGAAGTACATTGACAATACACAGTATACTTCTTCGTGTCAAGGATTTCTTAAGTAACCACGTTAGGACGATTCCTAGAAAAGTTCACTGTAGTACTGGGCTAGCCTGAGACACCATCTGTAATGGCTGTTAGCAAAACAACCAAGAATTACAAGGAGTGAATAAGGGTACAACCCGCGCCCTTAAAGCACAATTACACATACGATATATACAACTACAAACGGACTAGCGGGGAATTTGCTTTTATATTTCACATTCAAACACGAATTCTTGCATCTCTTCATCATGTTTGTTGACAGTAAAGTATACGTGCGAAATTTCATCATACCTGTCTTCGAAAAAACAGTGATTCACACTCAAAAGCGAACACATTCAAGTTAAACCGGATTTTAGGTTAAATCTTCGTTGAACCAGCGCAGTGTTTCGCTACGATTGCCTGTGGTAGGGCTGTTAAGACCTCACTTTGACGCCAGCTATCAGCTTACTGAGTAGCATGTTTACATGTTCCAAACTTGTGGATATAACTTGCGCACATCTGCTTTGGGTTAAAAGTCCATTTCACCTTAGCACTAAAACCAGATTGTCTCGCTGATTTACGCGAATAGACGTGAGGCAAAAATGTGTCACATAACATAACTGTAAAAAGCCTGAATACACAAGACAAAAGCAACTCACGTTTCATGCTAATTTCCAACAGGTGCGCTCATTCGAAAATAGAAACTTTGCGACGAGCGCACCAAATTAAGAATATAACAAAGCGAGGAATGGCGCAAGCGAGCATATTCATGTCGCGACATATGTACGACTGGCTCTCATTGTGCGCCGCTGGGAACCAGGATTTTGATTTTTATAATGCCATCAGTGAAGCTTATAATGGAGCCCAAGCTGGCTGCCAAAGCACACACACACAGAAAGAAAACAGTGAAGTAATAACTTTATCAGTCTTCTACAGTCCAGTGCATATCACTATGTGTATATTAGTCATTATCCAGTAGTTTCAGATTGACAGATTTCAATGTTATATATTTATATATACTTATAGCCTACCTATTACTTGAAAGTCGTACCCATTTACTCTGTAACTGTTTGTTAAGCACCATTAATAAACTGATTAATAGGTTACGGTTATTGTATTTTTGAGCAAAACAGAAGACAACCGACTCGCATTGTATCAAAGAAAGTCAAAGACACAGCGTTAGTTTTCAGACTTTAAAAACAAACTTTTTTATTGAGAGCACGGAATGTTTTCGAAGTGTCATGTTATACCCTTGCACCGTCTTGTTATATCAACTCATGTTTGGTTACATAATGCACTTCAATTGATTCATGTCGTTTGCGTTTCAAACATTTTAAGTTGATTAAAACATATCAGCTATCGAGTATCGCTTCGTCTTTTTTTTAACCCACTTCATCGTGTTTTAAAAGCAGCAGATAAAAGCAAGCTAGCTTTAGTCAGTCCGAATGGGTATACGAGTGCGAGTGCATCGGTGACTACAAGATATTAGTGGGCTTTAGATTTGACTACGAGTACGACTGTGACTGCAAGATATTAGAGAGCTTTAGATTTGACTACGAGTACGACCGTTATTGTACAAGTTCTCAGAACTAAAGCCAAGACACTGGGGGATAGAGCGTTTATGAGTGCTGCTCCATCAATTTGGAATTCGCTCCCCATCTCAATTAGACGGTGTGAAACTCTAGACTGTTTTAAGAACCAACTAAAGACATTTCTCTTCAGAAAAGCGTTTAATACTATATCTTAGTAAAGTAATATTTTGTAAAGTAGGAGCATGCTTTTTATTTTTATTATACTAAAGCTATACTTGGTATATAGTAGGTTTTAATTACTTGATTCATTGTTGTGCAGCACTTTAGAATATTTTTTATACATTAAGCGCTATATTTAAATAATTAAATTATTATTATTATTATTACAAAATAATAGACAGCTTTAGATTTGACTAATAGTACAACTGTTACTACACAAGAGAGCTTTAGATTTGAATACGAGTACGACCAGGACTCGAATATACTAGAGAACTTTAGTTCAGCGCAACATCAACTACAAGGACACTGCAAGCAAAAATTCGACCTTCCCACCCAATGACGCACGATAAGCCGTTTACTTCGTTCCTCAAGCTCAAAACCGCGAGTAATCACATGGCGAGCTATTTAAGATCTACTTTAACCTAGCGTCGTACTTACGATTGCTTCGTCGAATCACCGCATGCACGCTTTAGTACCAACAGCGTCTCTCCCAGCGAACACTCTAGATTATAAAAACAAAAGGAACACATAGGAATATGTACACATGTATATATAAATAGAACTCGGCTCGGATGTTTTCTTACACACCGTCTGCGTTTTAAGGTAGACGCACTTGGAACCTTGAATATTCAGTGTATATTTATATATAATATAGAAATCTTGCACTTGCGCTTGGTAACAAACAACAGTGAATTTCGAAGCGGATCCTTTAAGAAAGATTAACAAGTTGCGAGGATTGCCTAGCAAATGGCAAAAGATAACACATGCAGTTATCAACTATCAGGTTATGTGCTGGAATGTTTAACAGCTGGTAATCTTTACTGCGCGGCTCAAACGTCACTAGAACCTGGTTGGTTGCCCTGAAAGAGGACATGTCAGCGATACTCAATATAGATTGCGGAATTTAATTTGCTTGCAATGCGCGTCACCATTAGATATCACTACGAGACGTTTTTCTTTCTTCTTGCCGAAACTTGTATATCAAAATTTTTCTCCGCTTTAAAACGACTGTTACTGGAGGGGCATCTAATGGGTTCAAAACGCAACGATTTGTAGGCAAATCCAAAGTTTTTTTACTATTTATAGTTGTAACCCGAAAACAGTAAGTGAAGTTTGGTTGAATTTAACTTGAAAAAAGAATCAACGCACAACATTGAACGACCGGCACAAGGACATTTACAAGACGTTTTGCTTTGCAGTGTCTGCGCGGCCAAAACATAGGTTATTTTCACATGTTTCAGTAATAATTAACAATATTCCACTTTTGATTGGTAAATTGGTCAAAATGTTGGGTAGGTTCAAAAAAAATTTGAAGTGTGACTGCAAAAGTGAAGATGTTACATAAGAAATCATGGAATCTTGTTTTCTTAATATAACTTAGATTATACCGCCTACAATAAACGGTCGGGTGTGGGCAAGTTACTCGCAATCTTCGCTTGTTCTGTTGTCGCCTCTGTGCAGTTATAATAAAGGCTGAACTTTGTGTTGAAAACAGATTCCAGAGCTGACAGAAAACAGTAACAAGGTCCATATGAAAAAATTTATGACGGATACACTACTAATAGCATGCAACATACAACTACTTTATAAAATCACTGATTCTTGCTATGCAATGAAGCCATGGCAACCTCACAAAACAAATTCCTGGACTATTAGTTTATAACGTCATTAACACAAGACTAAATTAAAAAGAATTTCTTTCTAAATATGAATCGCAATTTAAAGTCAATTATCACTCAAAAAGATAATCGCAAGTTACGTTAAAATCATCTACGATTACGCTTTCGTATATGTTCACTTTTCAGTCCGAATGTGTATCGTAAATTCTTTGTCGATACTGGGCAAAATATAAATAAAACAACCGAGAAAACATGTTAGAAAAACTGTAAGACTCCAAAGCATATGCCGCAAAACTATACTGGTACAATTTCGCAATGAAAACTAGTTACACAAAAATATGATAAAGCGGAAAATATCAAAATATAACTCATGCTTTGAATTTTTCGAAATTTGGCGCGAGTTCCAGTGTCCTGGGTGCAAAAATAGCTAAGCATTCTAATTATAACAGATCTAAATATATTACAGAATGAAACAACTAAATAATATGAACCGATGTTTTCCCGTCTCCAACTGCGTACTATAGCCATAGAAAAGTCTCCCCGACTGATAATCACGCCATGGCAAGCAAAGTACTCATGGAACGTCATGTTGTTGTCGGACCTACTTGGGTGGATGAATATTTTGTAAGTCTCTCCGAGTGATAACCACTCCATGATAAGCACATTATTACAGTGAAACCCCGTCAAGAGGACAACCATTCGACCAGAATATGTTGGTCGTATTACTGGAGTGGTCCCATTATAACGGGAGTCCCGATCAAATTACGGCACAAATGTCTGAAGAAATTCTGTTTGTGCTTCACAAATGACTGAAGCCAGCTCTTCACACTTTAATTTTTACATAAACGAAGCGTTATTTGGAATATTGAGGGAATATTTGGTCTATTAAGGAGTTGGGTACATCAAAAGGTGGTCGTATGAACGAGGTGGTCGTACGGCGGGGTTCCAAAGTAATGTAACGACTAACGTTGTTGTAGGACATACTCGGGAAGATGAATGTCTTCGTAAGCCTTTCCAAGTTATATCCACCGACAAGTGAATGAATTCACTAGCACTCACGGCAACCTAGTGCAAGGCTCTCAATACAGAGCCACCTAGCTAGTCGGTTCGTTTTCTGATACTTGAAAACCCAGACCAGATGTAGCATCTTCTAACGAAGATGAACACGACCTTCACACGACCGAATAGTTTATCAACTCTACATAGCTCTTTACGAGCATTCAATCAACGTGTTGTTTTATATCAATTACAAGTTATACTATATGTTAATAGAATCAGGCCACAGAATAACTTCGCTGCAGACAGCTACTGTCCATAATCATAAAGTACTAAATATCCCTATATAAGTGAATGGATGCTTCGATGTATATACAAGAATAGTCCAATGCCTATTGAAGTATAAGGAGTAAAATGCCCGCATTGAACTCGAAATCATATACTATTCTGTGGTATAGTATCACCTAAGACATAGTTCAAAGTATGATACTCTCAAACTATAGTTCTTACCGTTATACTGAAAACTTACACTGCAAAATATCTTCAACAATCAACTGGGAAAGCTTCTGTTTAGCTTAAAAGCACGTATCGTTAAACTATAACCATTAGTAACACCGAAGCTATACTGTATGATAGCTTGGCGTCGCTTTAAACTACTCGAACTTTTCACGTGTGTTTATTCGTAAAAAGCTACTCATGCAAGTCAACGCGTCTAAACTTGTTTTCCATTTTCACCTTGGGGCAAAAGCCTTTCATGAGCGCCCGTCTTTGAAAGTTTGAAGCATTTCAGAAAAGCTTGCATGCCAATGTGTATAGTATAAGAGTTTTGGCAGGAATTGGCACTTCAGTGTTTCCGTTCACTGATCGTAAGCACTTGAAACTTAGAATACTCAATTTAGCACGTCTGTGGAAATATTTAAATCAAGCGAGTCTAGTTTCAAGGCGGAGTGCATCTTATTCTTATTAACATTACAAAGAGACCTTGTGAATGAATGAACTAAAACTCGTAATTGGCTCTGATTAAGCTATCATTAGCGGTAATTGTATATGGATTTTAAGGCATGGTTCGCTGCCCATATAGCGAAAGTGAACTGCCCCACTTCTTTGCTGTAGTATGCAAATTACAAGGTAACGTCTCAGTAGACAACTTGAAACTTATAAGTGCCTATATTAAGATTAGGGATTGCACACATTTATAGTATTGGCTTCATTCAAAGAAAAATTGCAATAAATACTCTCATCTAAAAACTTCATCTTCATGAATTTAAAGCCCCGTCTACACGAGCAAATAAAATGTGACATTTTCTGCGTGACAATTTTTATTTGTTCGTCTAGAAGACCAAAATTGAGCAAGTTTTGTGTGCCGTATGCATTTGCCGAAAAGCTGGAGTGTTAGCTTTTATGTGACAAAGAAAAATTGTCACATATTATTTGCTCGTGTAGACGAGGCTTAAATGATGTTGAAGTCACTGGAAATGACATAAAGGGAGAACTGCAAAATAGTTTTCGTTCGTTTTTGGCCTCCAAAGTTCTTCTTTTCACGTCCTCCCCTGCAATCTTGATACCATGTAAATGTAGTGTAGTTTTTACACAGTAGTGTAGTTTTTATAATGTACTTGGATAGAATGTACTATAGAACGTATTGTAGTTACATAGGGCTCTCGTTGATAACAGACCAGTTGTGGTCTGAAGAGATTACCCAGCTATCAAAATAAAACTTTTATCTATACGTCTATCCATCTATCTTACTATCTATATATCTATCTATCTAAAAGCTGTATTACAATTCTTTTATGAATAACGCAAATATTACCAATATATACAACCCATGACCCTGACATAGGCACCTTAAATCATCGTTAAGTTCATCCACACGTTCTTGTAAAAAGGCTGTCTTCCATTGACGTGTATTACTCTTGTGCTCGCACGGGCAGAGTGAGCATACCAAAAATGCACGCTTCATCCTACCAGGCAGGCAGCTGCAATGCCAATGGAAGATAGCCTTAAATCTTTCCGAAGAATAGTGGCAAGCACTAAATTCAGAGGCCAATTTAATAGGTCCTAGAAGTCTTGCTTACCATCTCGTGGTACCATCACTTAGAAAGACTTAAAAGACCACCCTCAGTTTTCTAGTTTTATTTGAAAGTTTATGTTAATTTTTCATAGTCCGTCATGAGCCTCTGGTCCTCTTGCTGTAGCTTAATAGCATGATCTAGAACGTTTGTGGACCAATACTGCCACATCGCGTTCAGGCCTCCCATTCCGGTCTCCTGAAGCGCGTACTCTAACGCGTTCTGAAAAAGTACGTGCAGACATTTAGCTCAAAGAGCAAGTTTCATAAACCATTTTGCTTTTCCACTGTACTACATTTGATATACAGCTCACTAACTAAGAACAACAATTATTGCTTCCAGCAAAGTCGAGATAAACCACATTTGCTTGGCTCATTTTACCATGCTACAGCTACCATATAGTCAGATTATAGATAAAACCTCTGTTGTACGGAACATACCGTAAATGACCGATTAAGCGACGCAGCACTTATCAAATTTGGGCCTGTTTATGTGAGAGGCTGGACGGGACGCTTGCCGGGACGGGACGATGAACGGGATCCCGGCATGTATATATTTCTGTTTCACTTTTCGCCTTGTGTTTATATGCAAGCTGTACTTGTTTCGTCTCGTCCTGCCTCGGCGGGATCCTGGTTGAAGCAACCGGAATCACGCCCAGAGCGAAACGTTTTTCTACATATAAATGCTTCGTCCCGTCTGCTGGGACAATTTTGGATATATAATTCTTTTCAAATTCATGCGTCCCGGGTATTTGCTCGAGAAACATCCAAGCGTACAAAGCAATCATGCAAACGCAGGATGAATATCGTCCGGGCCCGGCAAACGTCCCATTCCACCTCCCTATATAAACAGGCCCTAACTCTGATTCTAGTTGCAGTGTTCAATCAAGAACAGCGCTTATCAAAAGTATTACATAAATATTTGCACTAAATTCTTCATTCACAGAAGAATCTCAAGAATTAACTTTTTTTCAATTAAACGTTGCACTAGCATGCAGCGCTTATCCAATCATTTACAGTGCTATATACGCCATACAACTGCCACCCACTTACTGGAAATCTCGATTCCCTTTGTGATGCTTCAGCGTCAGTGGCAATCCTCAGAAGTTTGGTGAAACGTTTAAGAAAGTCTCCCATGACATCACTAAGAACATCTAATGTCAAGTCATGAGCGCCTGGAGTTGTTGAGAAGAAACATAAAGAATCATTGCCATTTGCCAAGCTGGATATAAAAACTTACCCAAAGTTTTTCTTGCATCTTTTTGTTCATGACAATGTAAAATTGTGCATGGTGAAGACAATTATTTATTAAAGATATGATCTGAAACCATTGCCAAAGTCTTCATTCTATCGCTTTATTCATGTTCATGCAAATTTATACAGCCAAGATGAATGCAGGCATTTCACCAAAGAAATTTTTAGCTACAATTACAAATGTTGGTAAGTACAACTCATGGATCAACTTACTTTCGTAGCCACAATGACAGCAGATTGCAGCGATTGCTTTGTAAGTAAGACAACGTAATGAATCACCATCCAGCTCGATTGGACTGGCATCACAACCCGTGAAAAATGCACTAAACAAGAAAGAAACACCACATCTTTAAAAAACAACAGTGCCAACTTACTACTTAAAAAGGAATTTCGCAACATTTTACCCAAATAAATTTCCCCGCTGTAAATATTAATACTTAATACTGAAATATTGGACTCAGTTTTACGTGGAGTCATTTAGAGCATATTTACCTTTTTGCATCAACTTCAGTTGGATTAGACATGAATCCCCTTTGCCGAGGTCGAATGTAAATTCCATTTTTTCCACAGTACTTCTTTGGAGGCCGAGGAGCAGCTGGAAGTTGAGGTAAATTCTCATTTTTCTAAAAGCGTACTCAGATATTAGCTACAGTTACTTATATTAGAAGGACTCAACAACCTTTCCTAGAAAAACATTCATTGCATATTTCATGCAGTAACACTAGTTAGTAGTGATGCACCGATATGGAAATTCACCGATATTCTGATAACCGATATTACAACAGGGTTCGAAATAGCCGCCGGCTGCCAGTGATAGCCGGCAGTTTTAGGACCTTGCCGGCGAATTTTGATTTCAAAGCATAGGGAATCGGCGAAAATATCTATTTAC
>JAOBYK010846431.1:0-26169 GCA_025434845.1 Phenganax subtilis
TGATTGACAGTTTTTATCTCATTTGCATAAAAGGGGGCGTGGCCGAAATGAGCCAGAACCCTTACTTTCACTCTACTTCTATCCAGTGGATAACGCTATCCACCTTTCGAACAACCGGCCCCAGAAGGCATTAAAAACCGTAGATAATTAGCTGGAACTCTTCATTACCCATTGTTCTTAATGCAATCGTCACCGTAGTGCACAGCGTTTGAAACAGGCTTTAAAGTTCAATGTGTATTGGGAGTAAAAGCCTTGAATTTCATACCCGTCTCGATACTCGCTTGTTCTCCATTAAGGCTTGTTCTCCGTTGTCTATCACGTCTATTGTCCAGGATTATTGAAGAGAAAATCCTTCGCCTACCCGAACAATTTTTCTCTTCAATGATCAACCACATATGTCGCAGGAGCATTGCCGACCGTTTGTCATATATGAAAACCAGACATATGGATTAGTAAAAAAAACCCCATCTCTATATGCATTTCATAACGCCCCATTGTTAATTAACAAATAGAAAAAAACTTATCAATCACTCTACTTTTGAAAAGTCACCTTAACAGTTTTTATGATATTTGCATACAACTATACAACTATACAACTATAGAACTATTCGTAATAACATAATTGTTTAAGTAGGTCATTCTCTTGGTTCAGCATTTGAAATTGTGGAGTAAAAGAGCTTGGCTTTATGGACAGTAACAGAAACGTAAGCCTATAAACGCTTAGATGTCTCTCTTGGCAAGAAAATGGTCTGGCGTTAGTGAAAGTAAAAGACTAGAGTTATGGTTATGCCATAGGCGTTATAGGGTTAATAGTAACATAAACTATTCAAATTGTAGTATAAGACTTACCAGAGACTTCACTCCATGATAAGTTTTTTCCCCTGCCAATGTCTTAAGACTTCCAAACAGTAACGCCTTGTCCATCAATAGGATAAAGGAAATTGTTGAGAATGCTTATGCCTTCCCATTTCCCTTTTACAGAAACGTTGGTTGTGATTTGATCAACTAGCGCTACTCTCACTCCATCCAGCCCTCCAAATGACAAGATAGCCTCCTTGAACTCCTCAGGTGTAAGGACATTGTGACCTTCATTGATATACCGCCGTACATGGCCCTTGATAGTGGCAGCTTTGCGATCACAGGAACGTTTACCTCCTTGAGGGTCGCTGATATCTACACGCTTAATGTGGACACCTGTTTGACGGGTTATAAAAGGACAGGCTGCCAGCAGGCCAGCACTGTGATCACACCCAGCGTTATCTTGTCGGAAGTAGGCTGTTGACAACTCTGGGTGTTCTCTCTTGATGGTGCCGAGTGTGTGCTGCATGATCCACACAACAGTTTCGGTTTCCTGGGGTGCATTCTTGACAATATGAATCATGGTTTGTTGTTGCAGTATACCATCAACTTTGTGGACAACTACACAAACGTGCCATGATATACCACGTTTACCAAACCAGTCTTGTAGTGTTTCACGATACTTCTGGGGCAAAAACTTCATGGCCCAGTCCTGGGTTATTAATGCTGATTTGTCATCTAAAAGTTCTAAAATATCTGTTCGTGCCTTGTCTTGTTGTACCGATCTTAGGATGTGTGATTTCCATGCGTTAATGGCCTGAACAGCTTGTTCATACGAGTACAGCATGTCATCCTTTTCCTCTGCATTGTTTGTTTCATTCACCCAACACTTTATTTCTGACAAAATGCCTTTCAACTTCTCGCAGGATTGGCAACACTGATTATGAGGGTGATCACATTTTCGAGTAAAACTTGTATCGTTTGGATCACTCAATGCAAACGAGAGACAATGGTCACAAGTATTTGAGTCCTGTGTCACATGCACCTATAAAAACAGTCACAAATATATTGAAAACTTCATCTTTTAAAGTAGTTTTCAAAACTCTTGTTACAACAGATCGACGAATAGATAAGGGAGAGACTAATTAAAAACGATATAAGGAGTACCTAATAAATGAAGATAATGGTCTGTATAAACTTAATAGAAAATGAGTTTAATTATGAAATGGAAACAATGATCTGTAAGAAAATAATTATTATAAGTAATAGCTCTCGGATTGATGAATCTGGGATTAAGTAATTGCATCTCGTGAAACAAAAGATTTCAAGGGAGGTATGATATTACATGAATAAATGTTCTAAAACATTTATGCAAAAGATAACAAATTTATATAGTATTCAAATACTCATTAATATTCATGAACCAAATTGTCTAATCAGATCCCGTTGTTTAGTCACATGCAAGGCTTTTAGACCTGGTAAATTCTATGAATGCTAATTAGGATGAGGCATTATATAATTTTTCACGTTCATTAGTATTCTTTATATAATGTTTCATCCTGATTAGCATTTTACATTGTTTCATTGTTCTTCATTGTTCTTCACATTGTTCTACGTTTAATCCGACATGCTCCAGTCATTCAAAACATCTCGAACTTGCATTTTATCACATTTAAAATGTTCGGCTGCGCCTCGCCTTTTAAATGTGATAAAACGCTCCTTGTGTTTTAAATACTACTTAATAACTGAGGAATTCAGTAAAATATGTTTTTACGCGTTACTCCACAAAATTACCTTATAATCCGTTTTCAGGTATTGTTTCCCCTTCTTCAAGATTGTTTGTACTCTTTGTGCAGTATGATGATGGAGACCGTGACCGAGCAGCTTTGATGTAATTAATGATAAATCATCAAAGGCTGTAGCTCCCTCTGTAGCAATATAATCTAGTCCTTGCAAGGACTTTCTAACTGATGCTGAGCAGGACGATAAGATACGACGCATGGTAGAAGGACTAAAAGGTTTAAAGTTATTCTCTGCACAAAACTGTGTGTACTGAGAGATGATGCGCTGTTTTATCATTGTTCTTATGACATTTGGTGTCTCAATGATTTTACCATCGGTTAGATGAATGTGCCGCTCTCCAAATGGAAGGTCTTGCACTACATGTGGACTTGTGATAAATGTCAAGAAATGATCCAGCTGAATAGGACTAACATGCATCCTAGATGACTTTGAACCTGGTATTGGTGCACCACGACCATACTCCAGCTTGTGGTGCCGTGCTGCTTTGACTCTATGGTAGGTAATGCCTGGAATATATTTCTGGAGTTGATGAAATGAAACTAAGTCAGCCATGATAGACAAGACCTGGCGACGTGTGTCCCACCCAATAGCATGTTCGTACGTGTCTGTGAGGGCTTTCAGGTACACTTTGTCACCACTGTCGACGGACAATGTTTAAAGATAAGTTCTTTTCAACCTGTTTAGTACTCTTGGTCGCTTCCCATAGAGTTCCTCCTTCTCCAGGGGCAATTACATCAAGTAATGCTATGATAGCTTCACTCGCTTTTAAGACGTATCTGTCCTGCATGCGTTTCGTCTGCTGACTAAAAGGCTTTCGAGACACAGGTATACAATCAACGTTGGAGACCGTAAGGAATTGATTAAGGGCGTCCCATCGAATACTGAGGCCTGCGACACTTGCACTGCAGCTCGAAAATAGGTCATTGCTCAAAGTGGAACTGCTACTACCACGACAGTATGTAGACCTTTTGTCAGAACAGATTGCCAAACTTTCTATTTTTTTCACAAATGGAAATTTCACTTTCCCAGTCTGTTTCCTAAAAAATATAAATCTCTTTCAAATAAGAAAACACAGCTATTGAACACAACATCGAGCGAGGAAGAAATTGTTGATTTTAAATCACACACAGGAAAATCACAAAAAAATTAAAAATTCAGAAAACCCCTAAAATATCAAATCACACAATGTTTCTTGAATTGAAAATTATTGAACAATAAGTATGTCAATGAAGAATCATGGAAACCCATAAAATGTTTAAAAAATCATGTAATTTATAATCTCGCACACTGTTTTGGGAATGATTTGTTTCTCAACGTAGAAGTACCATAACAAATAAAGTTTTGAACAGAAATGTGAATCGAAATTAGTTAGCGTACCTGGCTGGCTGCTGTGAAATCAGGAATGCTAGTAGGTCCCTCTGCTCCTTCCAAGTAATCGTCCAGTTGTTTGTACATGGAAGGTTCTGAAGGTTTGGCAGTCGTGTTCATTTGATCTTGAGAAACTACAAGTTATGGCGATTAATAAAGATATCTTTACAAAGCCTTATAACATGCTGTTCTTTTCGAAAAGGCTATATAACGATAAAATGCTTACTGTACAAAACAAATGACGCACTGCTAAAACATACCAGCGGAAGATGTATCCAAAGGCAATGAAATTTTTCCTAGCATAAGTCGACATCTTTTGCAAATTGCTAGAAATATAACAAAAATTGGAAACTGTGTGAATATGACCAGCTAAACAAGCAACCATATCATGTTTCTGCACTCACGCGAGGAAACTGGCACAAGTTTTGATGTCAAACTGAATAGAAGTTCAGACTGTTGAAGAGTCACTCCCCGATCACCTTTCCTATTACTAGTTTTGTGTGGCGCCCACTCTGATGGACATACACAGTTCTTCTTGTTACAAAGCCACCTTATGCCGTACTCATCTCTATGGCGAGGACATATGGACATCTGAAGATGACTTTCTTGCACATCGAATATTCCTGAAAAAATATAACATGATTTATCAAACAAAGCAACACATGTCACGATGATACCATGGGATTAATACCACAATGTTAAACGCGGTTCGCATAATCATAGCGAGCGACAGTGTTATATAGACTTTTAATAATAATAATTTTACCAGCACATGCAAGGATAAGTGTAGCTTCGCTGTGCAGTTGTGAATCTGGTGTATTCAAACTTTTCAAATGTCCTTTGATATTTCTGGAACAGCTTGAAAGGATCACGCTTTCTTTGCTTTTGCTGTAATAACGACTTATTCCACAAGTACTGCTTACCAGTGCAGAAAAGCTACATGAAGCCATTTCTGTATCAAAACACTACAGCCAGACGTTTCGACCATAGTAAATTCAATTACATATAAAAACAACCGACCCTGTATATGTAGTACTATCGTTGCAATATAGACTTCTTTATTTGTGTAAACACTACTAACACATTGGAATTGTATTGAGGAGTGAAATTACGATATTTTACGATTTCTAACAATTTCTAACGATTTTTTACGACTATCAGGTGTTGTCGTTATTATGACGCAACATTATTTTTAACCTTAAATAGGACAAATGTCAAAAGCGTAAAAATTGTATTTTTTCAGTAGCCCAAAAATATTATTGCAGTTTATAAAAGAGGAAGCCTTGTTTTTTATTCTTGATATGAACTTTGTAACTAAAGGCATGTAGCAATACTCAATTTTTGGTATTGAAGATAAGTGATATTTTGAAGCGTAAAAAATCACCCAAGTTAAAAGCTAAATAAAATATCGGAATTGTTGCCTGCGATTCAGTATTACACACGGAAAGATAGAATAATGCATGTTATTTTGATGTACAATCGTAATTACTGGATAACGTTCACGCTGAATTTTTAAAAGGCTCTTTTGTGAAGTGCGTTGGACTGGAAGTAAAATGAGCTCTTCAGCCGTCAAAACAAAAAATTGCACTTTTCTCCTGAAACAAAATTCTGAGCAGGTTTTTAGTATTTATTCAATAAACAGTTCCTCAAGGCCTACATTTGGGCCAAGTAACAAAAATTTCGATTTTTTTGTATTGCACACCTTTGGTCGATTTTTACAGACGACTGCTCCTAACAATTTCACAAAAGCATATCGAGTAGCCACATCAACACACCAACAAGTAACAATCATTATTATTATATCTTGAAAAATCCTTTAACTCAGCTGAATCAATGCTCCATTGTGCAGTTTTTTTGTCAACATGTATTTGTAAACATTTATAATTTCTGAGCACTCTATCATGTAATGAATACGATTATTTCTGTTCCTTATCATCAAATGTTTCTCCTTTTTAAAGTCTAGAAGCTTTTGTAGACAAATTAACATCTACAACATCGTTCTTTCTTCTTCGCTTTATCATTTGTGTTCAATTACCTACAAAATAATTACATACATATTAAATTAAAACTCCGGCATAAATCCTCCTCCCCTATATTTTGATAAATATTGTGAACAATATCGATTTTTAAATCACTAACAATTTCTTTTTCATATAACATAATACATTCTCTAATACGTTTTCCAGATTTTTTCATATATTTAAATAAATTAAATAAACATGTGTACGTCAATATCATCCAAAACTTTATTATCATTTCTTCTTTTTTTATTCGTTAATGATCCATTATCCAACATTACACTGTTGCCTCCTGTTTTTCTTTTATTCGTCATCATTGTTGCTGTTGTTGTTAAGGGTTTGGTCATTCTCATCTTTGAGGTAGACTGTTTAAAGTGCTTGAAAAGTTGAAGCGCTTCTGTAAAATTCCATTTCATTGAGATATGGAATGTTCCATTATAATCATTGTGCCATGTTATGTATTTCTTGGCCTCTGAGATTTTCGTAAGGATTACATCGGGACCCAGATCTTGAGTATCTTGAAATATTTCTTCCTCATCACTTGCTCATATGTTTCCATCCCAACTTCACAAGTAAATTCATAAAAACCAGAGATAATTCCTTTTCAAAGAACTAAATGTGTATTTTCATTTTTCCAATCTTTGAAATGAGTGGACGAAAATATACTATTTCACACCAAATTAAAAGTTTCATGATCACGATTATTACTAGTAGCCGATAGTGTTAAGTATAAGATCGGAATGGATTATATGTCATTTAGCTACAAGTTGTCAGGACAAGGGTCAAGGAAGTTGTTTTATTTCTCAGGAGTAGCATCTATAATCTTCTCATAACTTTATTACTGTATAAATCTGAAGTATAACTATTATTTCAAGACTACATGAAAAATATGACAAAGTTGCCATGTAAGGTTGTGCTACAATTATCAATTTATAATACAGTAACATAATGGCATTATCATTTACAGACTCAACGGAAACGAAAATTGTCTTTTCAATGCTTGCTCATTGGCCCTTATTGGAAACAAAAGCCTCTCAATATATCTGCATTGCTTGACCAGTTTTCAAGTGTTCGTTTTTTCATCTTATTATGCCAGCCACCCGATGATTTATGGCTATTCCTTCCATGGCAAACCAATGAATGAGAATATGATATTTTCCATTGCCGTTTCTCAAATTGCTTACAAGTAATTTCAGAAAGATAATTGTGTTCCAGCTGTCATAGCAGAGGCAATGAATGTTGCAAAGAATTATTCCTATTCTTCTTTTTTATCTTTGCTTGCTTTGTCAAGTGTCATTGGTTGACCAATAGAGTCATATTGTGCAATAAGAGTGATACACCTGCCAATATATATGAAACAATGTTCAAGGGCACTGTAAAACCTTGCCATGTAGACCTACTAGAGGAAATTCCATCTGAACACAGAAGTCGAGTCCACAGTGAGGATAGCAGCAGTGCTGCATCCATTTCAAGATCATCCACTTTCACTTCAGATGATCAAGGTAAACAAGAAGAAGAAGCAACTACTTCAAAGACAAGATCAGCCGCCGCCTCCGCTTCCTCATTAGATGACCAATGTAAAGATAACAGTGGTACATCTGCTTCTTCATTTCTACAAGGCACTCTTGAGATTGATGTAGGGCATCTGCTTCCTTGTGCTAAGAGCTTGAGCAATGAAGAAAAAATCATTTGCGAATGAATAATCCCCGACCAAGTTCAGATTTCTGTTATCCTGTGAATTCTCGTCTTAGAAAATTCCAGCACTTGTGGTTTTCTAGCTTTGATTGGCTCGCATACTTAAAGAGTTTGGAAGATGCTTTCTGCCCTACTTGCATTTTGTTCAGTCAAGAGGGAAGCACAAGCAATACAGGCAAGCTGGACCGTCTCTATACATCACCATATCAGTGCTGGGGGAACACACAAAAGAAGTTTCGTGACCATATGCAGAAATCACCACTCCACACCAGTGCAACCTTCAGAGCATCATTGTTTCACCAATGCATGGAAAACAAGACCAAGTCAATCGATGTGCAACTCAACAAGATTGTCGATAAACAAGTGCAACAAAACCAAGAAAAGTTGTTACCTATCGTGGGTGCAGTTATTCTATGCAGTCATCAAACATAGCTTTGAGAGGTCATCGTGATGACGCCAAGTGTAGTATAGGATAATTTATGTAAATATATGAATAAGTAAGTAGATACAGTTCTGTATATAAGTTCATGAAACATAGCAATAAATCAATCTCTTATATAATCCATGATACTACATTTGGCGATGAGGATGCGATGATGGACGAACTACTTCGGGCAAATTTGATACCACCATTTCAGTGGTTACCTGCAGAAGACAGAGGACTGAGATTTCTCAAATGGCTTGCAGACGCTGAGGCAAAATTCAAGCTAGTAGAATGGCCGAAAGAAAGAGGAGAGGTAAAAAAGCGAAAGATATTTCTAGCCCGAGCTGGACCTTCTGGTCCAGCTGATACTGGAACTGACTATGATGGGTTATTGAAGAAACTGAGAGAAGATCTTCTGCGCGACGAGCCATTGGTATTTCTAATTTCACAAGCAATGGACTTGAAACAAAATCAGGAAGAAGGCATTGACGACTTTGCTATGAGGGCCAGAAAAAAGCATCAGAGAATCGACTGAAACAATGCAACAGCTAAGTATAATTTAAATGACTTAATGACTTGTGTAACTATTACCAGAGGAACTTCGAGTGCTAGCATTCGCGAGTATTGTTTATCGCGAAAAAGTGTACCTGACCTTGACGATGTACTGTCTAAAGCTCGATCTAGAGAAAGCATGCAACAACATAATAAGCAAATGATCGGCAATACGGACACAGCAGGTCGAGAAATTGTTATAAAAGGTGAACCCACTTTCGCCGTTAAGAGTCGTTATGGAAAATATAGTGGGAGGTACGAGCTTGAAAAGAACAATAAAGAAGCGCTTGAAGCTACTAAAAAATGCAAGTTTTGCTGATTTGATTGGCCACATCCCAGAGGGCAAAGTAGTTGCCCTGCGTGGGGACAAGAATGTCGCAAATGTCTTCAAAAAAATCACTTTGCTGGCTGTTGTTTAAGTCAATCTTGAATAAAAAAACCCGTCCGAGCAATGTGGAGGACTTGTGAATCCTCAGAATCAGAAAGTGAGGAAGAAATTATCGGACGAGTATGCGAACTTGAAAGTGAACTGCATGAGCAAGTCGTCGTCAAGGTCAAGGGACAGCCCGTTAGCTTCATTGTTGACACTGGCTCTAGCAGTATGATTATGACCAAACAAGCATATCTAGAATTAATTAAGAACAATGAAGAGATATCACTCACGGAAACAAAGGTCAAATTAACGCTGTATGGTTTGGAAGAATTGTTAAAGCTATTAGGCAAATTCAAAGCATTAATTGAGTATGGAAATAAACAAATAGAGGAAATAATATACGTAGTTGATACGCCGGAAATTTTAAAAAAATGCTCACTTTTAAGCAAGAGAATTGCCGAAAACGTAGGTATTATAACCTTTAATGTAAAAAAAGAGAGAGTCCTGGTAGTTGGGCCAGAAAAAATGAAAATAAGTCCTAGGTTACGAAAAATTCTCGTAGAGTATGATGATCGATTTCATGGCATTGGGACTCTTGACGATAAAGACGGAAAGATAAAGTACGTGAAGATACAAGTTGATCCTTCGGTGAAACCTGTGGCACAGCCATATCGACCTCCCCCAGTTCATTTGGAAGATAAACTGTTGAGAGAATTAGATAAATGGGAAGATAGCGAAGAGATGGAAACCGAACCCATAATCGAGAGAATTCCTGAAGATAAGCCAACGACGTGGCTGTTGAATCTTGTGGTGATACCCAAGAAGTTCAAGCCATGACAAAGTATTGAAGAACTAGTGGTTAGACCTAGCGTAGATATGCGATGTCCAAATAAGGCAGTTCAGACAACGAAGTGCCATATTCCGTCTATCTTAGAGGTACGTCGCAAATTACGGAAAGCGGGTGCAAGACGATTCTCTAAACTCGACATCCATAGAGGATATCTGAACATGGTTCTACATCCAGACAGCAGAGAGATTACTACACACCATACACCATGCGGTTTAAGAAGATTCATGCGTATGAACTATGGTACTAAGTCTGCTGCTGAGACGTTTCAGAAGGAAATTAGTGAGGCTGTGGGTGGATTGAATGGAGTGCTCAATATAAGTGATGACATCTTAGTGTATGGCAAAAATGAAGAAGAACATGATGATCGTGTCGAGGACGTACTCAAGAGATGTCGTGAACGAGATATTAGACTGGAGCTCAATAAATGTGAATTCGACCGCGAAGAATTAACCTATTATGGGTATGTATTTTCAGGTGATGGAATGAAACCCGACCCACAAAAGGTATGCATGTTGAATAACGCAGCACCTCCACAAAACACGAGTGAATTGAGATCGTTCTTGGGAATGGCTGGATACAGTTCTGCATTCATTTCCAACTTTTCAGAGAAGACCTCAAAATTGAGGGAACTTCTTACTAATGCAGAATACAAATGGACTACAGAGCACCAAGCGGCATTTGATGAACTTAAAGCGTGTCTTTTGAGTGAGACCACATTACCCTATTTCGTTCCAGGACGGGAGACTGAATTAGTTGTGGATGGATTGCAAGAAGGATTGGGTGCAATTTTGGCACAGAAAGATCAAGAGACAAACAAATTTAGACCTGTCACCTACTCCAGTAGGTCATGCACCAAGACGGAAAAACGGTATTCCCATATTGAAAGAGAATGCCTTGCGGTGACATGGGGCGTTGAAAAGAATCAGCATTACCTTATAGGGGGTAAATTTGACCTCATCACGGATCATGAACCACTTGTTAGCTTATTGAATAATCCATCTAAGAATACCCCACTAAGAATCGAAAGAATGCGAGTCAGACCAATTGGGTTTGACTTTACAGTCAAGCATCAACCTGGGAAAAACAACCCAGTGGACTGGGGATCCAGACACCCGTTGTCCCTAATCTCGGATGAGAGTGATGACGAAGTAGAGACGTATGTTAACATTGTAACTGAATTAAAGGGAATTGAAGCTACTACATTGGAGGAAGTAAGATGTGAAACCGATAAAGATGATTTGTTGCAGAAAGTGATACATGCAGTAAAGACGAATGGCTCAATAAGTTCACTTGACCCGAGAAAAGGATTCGTAAATCGTATAGTTTTGTATTAATTTCATTCGATCTAAATAAACATAAGACAATTTAACACGATTAAAAATTGACAAACGAATTACAAAGACAGGTAACTTACTTCTTTTAGCGAGTCCTAATCAACATATAGTTCCTTAAACCTTACATCTATTTCATAAATTTTAACTTTCTATACCGCCTGACGTGTGTTCAACTGTTCGACTCTGAACATAATTAACATAGATTAAATAACATGCGAGTGTACTTCCGGCTCCCTTCGACTATGTAAACAACGAATAAACCCCTTGGTAGAGAACCACAAACAGAGGCCTATGTAAGTGTAATCGCTGAGCTCTCGGTCATAGATGGGCTATTACTAAGAGGCGAAAGGCTGGTGATGCCGAAGAAGTTACAGCAGAAAGTCGTGGACGCAGCCCATGAAGGACATCAGGGCATAACGAAAACCAAAAGCCTCCTGAGGAGTCGGTTGTGGTTTCCAGGGATGGACGCATGTGTAGAGAGAACTGTGCGACGCTGCATGGCGTGCCAAGTTGTAACACCCCAAAATTCACAGATGCCACTTAAAATGACCCCACTTCCAGCAGAAACCATGGAAAAGGTAGCTGCTGATTTCTATGGTCCATTGCCTGCTGGAGAATATCTGCTGCTTTTTACTTGCCAGTACTCGAGGTACCCATTCATTGAGATAGTAATGTCGACGTCAGCTAAGGCAGTTATACCTAAATTTGAAAGAATTTTCTCTGAATTTGGGTACCCGTCTGAAATCATTGCCGATAATGGGCTGCCATTTCGATCTCAAGAATTTAAAGAGTTTGCTGCAAACAGTGGATTAACAGTGCAAAACATCACACCATGTGAGCGAAAAGCTAACGGACAGGCTGAAAGGTTCATGAAAAATATCGCAAAAACTGTCCAAACGGCAATCATAGATAAGAAAAATTGGAGAAAGCAGTTGCTTGCCTTTCTACAGAATTACAGAGCTACACCACATAAAACAACCGGTAAAGCTCCAGTTGAACTCATGTTTCCTAATCGAAATTTTAAGACGAAAGTACCAATTGTGAAGTTGCCTACACCGTATCACCATGCTAAAGAGGTCAGAGAACGGGACCGAATACAGAAACAAGCAATGAAAATGTATGCTGATCAAAAGCAATATGTAAAAGAACATGGTGTAAGTGTCAATGACATAGTCCTCGTTCCTCAGAGGAAGAGGAGTAAGTTTACTACATATTATCGAAATGAAAAGTACGTCATAACTAAGGTTAAAGGATCGATGATAACGGCTCAGAACTCGGAGGGACATAGGATGAAGATGAAGAAGATTGAGACGAATCGACTTGGACAGCAAAGTGAGCAGAGGAGTCATGGTCAACAGATTCAGAGTGACCGTGATGAACTGGACCAACGACAACCAGAAGAGAATCAGCAGGTTGGTGCAACAGATCAAGTAAAACAATGAACAATAAAGTCAGGTAGAATTAAACATTCAACAATGAATACAAAGTATAAGGATTATGTTAAGTAGAAATATTTGCAGGACTATATTTGATAGAAGTACACTTAACCATACGCTCTAGAGTTCGGAACTTTAAAAAAAAATGACATAGCTTAGGATTTAATTCATTGACATTTATAGTGCAGCTATAACGTTATGTCTAAACGAAGGGAGGAATGTAGTATAGGATAATTTATGTAAATATATGAATATGTAAGTAGATACAGTTCTGTGTATAAGTTCATGAAATGTAGCAATAAATTAATCTCTTATATAATTCACGATACTACACCAAGCATTATGATGACGACAAGTATAATCCTCGAAATATGCAAACTCTTGAAATTTTTGGCACGTTGTGGAAATAGTTCTATTTCGAATACCACATTGAAAATGCACCACATTCAGCTACAATCAATGACAAAAATGGTTGGGACACTGGTCACTTGTATATGCTAAGTCACAATATTGACTGCTGCAGAGCAAGTTCACACTCTCCCTCCCACAGCCACCCTGTGCAATGTTGGTGGTGCATTTCCTTAAAGTTTGGAAGCCTTGTCCACCATACCACATTGAACAGGGAGGCAAGGGGGGATTTTTATAATTTTCATAACAGATTTTGGACAACCATCCCAAGACTTTTGTCAATGATTGCATATTGTAGATCTTCAAAGGCATAAAGTATAGGAGTATTCTATAGCACAAAACAATTGCATAATATAGCAGTAGTAGTTAGCAGTGAATTAGTAGGTAATGAGCCATTGTTCATTATTACCATTGCCTGAAAAAGACTTAAATCTTTATGGATATTTCTTCTACATTTGACTTATAGTTTTCTCACTGATATGAATATTTGGCATCATATGGAATAGTCAGGCTTTCAAACAGGCATAATGCATTTCAGCAGTAGGGAGTTATCTGCAATGTAATATGCTTGGAGCTAATGCTACTTAACTGCAATTAATTTCAAGTGCTGTATCTGTAAACTTGGTGCAAAATATGTGATAATTCTTTAATATTCGCAAGTACAATGACGATGTAATTCTTACTACGTAACATATGTATATAAGGAAATCGCTCAATCGCGCAGTATATCTGATGGTACTCGAGCGTACGTAAAGTTTTTGGGAAGAGGGCAACGGTGTTCTTGCAGAGTTATTGCTCAAAAAGCTAAAATATCCAAGTCATGCGTTTGCTGTGTCTTGAAGAAATGCTCACCATTCAAGAGTGAAAGAAAAGTTGGCAAGAAACTTGGATGACCCAAAAAACTTTCAAAGAGAGATGCACGAAAATTGATTCGAACGATCAAAGTACTACGTGAAAAAGATCCAAACCTTACATTGAAGCGTTTAATTGTGCACAGCGGTCTTTTCACGTTGAACATACAGATTAAAGCCATAGGATTTCAATATCTTCCAGCCCATAAGAAAGGTGTTTTAATGAAGCAAGATCAAACTACACAAAAATGTTTTGCACGAAAATGCCAAAATATGCTATTACAAAATCCTCGTTTCTTTTGGCATGATATTGCATTTTATTTGGACGGTGTTCCATTTATATATAAAACAGGGCTATAAGTGCCGCTAGTAGTTAGAATAGGGGGGTTTGAACCTGCGAATTAACCAGTACCCCCAATAAACGCCCCCTCTATGTAATACAATCTTATACAAATTTCATTGGAATTTTCAAAACTCGAACGGAAAAATCACTACTAATTAGTAGTAATTACTATTACGACTACTCATCTCGGGTGAACTTAAGCCCCTCTCCCCCAATTGGACGTGTCTTCTCTAAATAGAGGTCCATTTTAAACGCCCCTAGTCAGGGGTATCTCTTTTTTTTCATTTCAAAACAGTTGTGTTTTTTTGTCCATCATCGCTTGGGCGTTTATCAGAGGTATTGGTAATATCGTGGATGTGGACCCTCGTTTTTTAACTACTCTAGAGAAGTAACAACATGAGTAGAAAACAAGGTTTTTAGAGTCAAAATCAAACTTTGAAAATTGATTCTCAAAATAATTTTCTCTCACAAAATAAGATCATGTCGAGTACATCTAAAGTATCGGGTGTTTCTTAAAAATAAAAATTCTACATCAAATAAAGGAGAGATGAATATAACCTTAAAAATAGCAGAGAAAATAATTTCTGGAAATGAGGAGTTAAAAAAAACTTAATATTGGATCAAGACTAGGAAAATAAAAAAAAAGTTTTTTTGAGTACCTAGACAAAGCAAGAGATGAATATAATCAAAAAATTAAGATTCAAAATGTAATAGAAAAAAAGGCTCGACAAACTGAAAAAATATTTAGAGAAATGAATAAGCCAAAATATGATATTGAGATTTGGAAACAAGCTAAGAAAATTGCAATTTATGAGAAAAAAAAAATTTCACTAAGAAAAAGAGAAGTTTTTGACTTGAAAAAAATTATAAGAACAGAAGACATTCAAGAGTACATTAGTCAAAAACAAAATAGACAAAAATCAAAACCTATAAATTTAGGGTTGTTAAATCAGCCATGAAAAAAACTGTGGAGGTTTATGAAACAGAGGGAAATGGTGAAATTAACATTGGACAATTTTTTGAGGAAGCAAAATATTTTGTTATAAAATTAATTAGAGAAAAATTTATAAATCATAAGGTTAAACTTGTTTTATATTGTACAGTGATTAAATCTAATTTAACTACTGGTGAGGGGAAAACTCATACGGCGTATTTTCATTCTAATCAAAAAATAATTTTACCAGGAACTAATTTAGAGGAGGTTTATGAGAGAATGGTTCAAAAAATATTAGAGTCTTTTTTTCAATATCAAAAGAATGGTTCTGGATGGCAACTTAAACATGTTCTTATTTTACACATATGTGGGAGTAAATTTGATCCTCTCAAGGGCTCTTCTTACGTTAAAGCTCGAAAATGGATGGTAAATAAAAAAGCTGTTATAAATCAAAAAAATTTAGATGAGTGCTTTAAGCACGCTGTTACTATAGCAAAGTTTACAAAAAATAGTTGTAGAGATCCAGGTAGAATTTCAAGATATCTAATATAAATGTCAAAAAAATATAACTTTGATAAAATTAGTTTTCCAACTCCAATTATAGAAATTGATAAGTTTGAGAGACAAAATCCAAGAGTGTATATTAATGTATTTGAGTGTAAAAGAAAAAAGAAAGTTATATGTCCTTTGAGAATTTCATCACGAGGGGCAACTATAAATTTACTATTATTAGAAAATAGACATTATTGTGTTATTAGAAATATGCGTAGACTTTTGATGGGGCAAATTTCAAAAAAGAATATTGCTCATTTTATATGTTATCGGTGTTTTTGTTATTATGGAAGACAAGACTTGTTAGATAAACATAAAGAGTATCGTGGCACCCATAAGTGTGCAAGAATAGTAATGCCGAAAAAGGTTCATTTATAGAGTTAAAAATTTTCAAGCCAAGACTCAATTACCATTTGTAGTTTATGCAGATCTTGAGTGTCTCTTAAAACCTGTGAATAATAAATTAGAAGGAACAGCTTTACAACATTAAAAGCATGAGCCCAGTGGATTTTGTTACCTCATAAAATGTTTTGACTACTCACTTTACCCCCCAAAATTAAAACACTATACAAAAAAGAGCAAGGATGAGAATATGGTGAAAATATTTTGGAAGTGGTTAGAATCTGATATTGAAGAGATTTACAAGAAAGTTTTTAGATTTCCAAAACCAATATTTCTTACCGAGTCAGATAAAAAAGATTTTGAAAATTCTACTCTTTGTCTTGTTTGTGAAAATGAGCTTCTTGATGATAAAGCTAGAGATCATTGTCATTTTACTGGAAAATATCGAGGCGCAGCTCATAGTGAGTGTAATTTGAAACTTAAAAAGCCCAAATTTTTTCCTGTTTTAATTCACAATCTTGAAGGGTATGACAGTAATTTTATTATTAAAAGTCTTGGTAAATCAAAGAGAAAAATTAAATGTATTGCAAAAACAGAGGATATATAAGCTTTAGTAAGGATATTTTAGTAGATAAATTTACAAATAAAAAAACAGGAAAATTAGTTGAAGTTTATAGAGAAATACGCTTCATTGACTCATTTAAATTTTCGAGTGCTAGTTTGGGTAACTTGGTGAATAATTTAGACAAATCAGAACTTGTCAATTTAAAATTACACTATCCAAATGATTGGGACCTACTTTCTAGAAAAGGAGTTTTTCCTTATGATTGCATGGACTCATTGAGTAGACTAGCTGAGACAAAATTGCCAGACAAGTCAAAGTTTTACTCAAAATTAAATGATGAGGATATTTCAGATGAGTATTATTCCCACGCTTTGACTGTTTGGAATACATTAAAAATGACAACTATAAGAGACTATCATGATGTTTATTTAAAGATGGATGTGTTACTCTTGGCCGATGTGTTTGAGAAATTTAGAAAAGTAATTTTAGAATATTTTGGCTTAGATCCTGTTTGGTTTTATACATTACCGGGTTTATCCTGGGATGCAATGTTAAAATTTACAAAAGTTAAAATTGAGCAAATTTCTGATTATGACATGTACTTAATGATAGAAAAAGGAGTTTGTGGTGGAGTTGCTATGATTACAAAAAAATATTCTGAGGCAAATAATAAGTACCTTGAAAACTATGATCCAAAGAAACCAAATATATATATTGCCTATTTAGACTCAAATAATTTATACGGTTGTGGATTGGCGCAAGAATTACCTGTAAGGGGTTTTAAATGGATGAATTCAAAGGATATTTCAAACTGGAGAAACAAGTCTTGTATATTAGAGGTCACTCTAGAGTATCCAAAACATGTACACAACCCTCATAGCGATTATCCTTTGGCTCCTGATAAAGTAAAAACAAATGGCGTAGAAAAATTAATTCCTAATTTGAATAAAAAGGAGAAATATGTTGTACATCATAAACTTCTTAAATATTATATTGATGAAGGTCTCATATTAACAAAAATTAATTGAGGAATTGAGTTTGAGGAGTGCAATTGGATGAAACCTTATAAGGATTTTAATACTAATCAACGATCAGAATGTAAATCCAAGTCCGAAAAAGACTTTTTTAAATTAATGAACAATTCTGTTTATGGTAAAACCTTGCAAAACAAGCATAATTATTCTGATATACATTTAGTTGATAATTTAGAAAAAGCTAAGAAATTAATTAGTAGACCAAATTACAAGTCTTTTACAATATTTAGTGAGGATCTAATTGCTGTGCAAATGTATAGAACATACCTATTCCTACATACCCCTAAACAGATTGGAATGGTGGTTTTATACCACTCTAAGCTCATCATGTATAAGTTTCACTATGGTTATATTAAATCAAAGTTTAAAGACTCTGCAAAACTGTTATTTACAGATACAGATTCTCTCTGTTATGAGATTCAAACAGATGACTTTTATAAAGACATTTCAAAGGATCTAAAAAATTGGTTTGACACGAGTGATTTTGATAATCCCATCATTGCATGGATTAAAACCGGTCTTAATAAAAAAGTACCTAGGATGTTTAAGGATGAGCTTTGTGGTGAAATTATAACATTGGTCTTTGCACAAAATGTTATTGTCACGTTGACTCTTCTGGCAACGTAGTTAAAAAAGCAAAAGGAGTCAAGAAATCAGTTATTAAAAATGACCTTAGTGTTAAAGACTATGAGAATTGTTTATTTACTGGTATTGAAGAGCGGAGAAAAATGAGAATTATAAGATCTCATAACCACAAACTAGGCACAGAAGAGATTGAGAAAATTGCTTGGAGCTCGGTTGATGATAAAAGATTCACTCTTTTTGATGGAATAAATACATTACCGTTTGGGCATTTTGAACTGAATGAATATTATAATGATGTGTTCTAGCAACAACACTCTAAATAGTTTACATTCCTGTGGGCTATAGCAACTACCACATTCCTTCACAAGTTGAAAAAATTCAAAAAATTTTTTCCTCTGAAAAAAATAATTTCAAAATTAAAATCATCAAAGGAATGTGCTTATCATTATAGCCCACAGGAATGTGACAACAAAAATGGTTGCCAAGTATTAAGTTACTTATACGGTTTTTCGTCTTGGGGTGGATTCTCCTGGATCTGGTTTATGTTTATCTCGCTCATAAAATTCAATTTTATAAGCATCACCATGAATATATAATTTTACATTTCTATCATAAGCTTGTTTGATGCTTCCAGGGTTTATATCAAAGAATTTACTGGCTTCACCAATGCTTGGAAAGGACTCTGTCCAACCAGAATCTAAATGAATCAATTTTACAGGATGGGGCTTTTTCATTGACTCTACAAATGTTTTCATATTTTTCATTCTTAGGAAGTTTATCCATTTTAAGTATGGTGCAAAGTTGGTCTTTGGTCATTCTTGAACAACCTTTAATGTTGAGGTCTTTTGCTTTTTGTATAAAGGAGCAGTGTCATCGTTTGCGCACTATTTCTGCACATAACAAAAAGTCATTGGAAACTGTCGTAAATCTGTTGGATTCCATAGTAAGCCATTATTTAGGAGCGATAATGTTTTCCTCGGTGCATCAAATTTGCGTACACACACTTGCATGTATTTATTTATTTATTACATCAGGCACTATAACTTTGGATTGAGTCATCAAGTGCGCATGTAAAAGTTCGAGCAGCATCAAAAGAAAAGAAAATAGAAAGCGAGGTTGCCCTTACAACGGCAAACATATAAAGTATTCCGCCGACTGTCTCTGGGGTACTCATGACAAACAATGTCAACTCTAGCTCTTAATGGTATAGAGGTTTGCACATCTAAGCCAGAATTTATTGTAATTCATTCTTTGTATGATATACAGCATTTGATATGCGTCTACAACGTTAAATAAATGCAAATTTCTTGCTTCCATAACTGTTCCTTTGCTGTATGCAGTTTCAAAGTCTCCAACTCGGCTGTATATTGTAATTTTCATTTCGGTTATTTCTTCATTCAGCTCTTGAATAAAATCGTAAAATTTATAGTACGTTGCAGCTAAACAATTTAATGAACGAGCTAAAATATAACGTCAAACAGTACATACCTTGTACGATACTACGGAGAGAGCAAGTGTGCTGCAAATTCATCCCTGGAATTTGCATATCCAGCAACCACTTTTGCATCTTTCCACAACTCATATATTGTCAATGACAAATAAATACGCTTACGTCGACTATCCCATCATCTTTAGTGCTGAGCTAGAATGTTTGTATTTCCTATTTCGGCCAAACTTATCGCGCATGTCGCCTTGAATGGCTACCATCTTTGTTTGATAAACATGAAAACTACAGGCTGTATTTTTCAAGTTTATCTAAGCGCAGAAGAGATGCGCAGTGGATGACACTGCTCCTTTAAGTTGTCTTAAACTTGGATTCATTATTTCTTTTATGGTGAAACAAAAAGGCGACTAATTTCCCAAGTGCCCAACCTCCAACAAGACCCATAGCCCCGGAAGCAATCTGCTGATATTCTTGCATCTCATTTGAAGGTTAATAATAGTCCTCTAATACGGGTTCTCGTTCCCAGTCTAAATTTAGTTTACGCATCTGACTCAGCGCATTATTGGTAATATTAATATCTGAATTAGCATATGATAATTCCTGTCTATATTGAGCAATTTTATCTCTTCTGGCTTTTTCTTTTTCATTCCATTTTTCCAGAGCTAAATTATGTCTTTTCATTTCTGATTTATAGTCGGAATGATTAAGTTTACTAAACAAGAATCCAGCTCCTGCAAAAGCAAATGCATTAAATATTCCTCCAGCCACTGTAGACAGCATTTATTTTAAGAAGTAATTTTTCAGGAATAATTTTACTATCTTCAAGGTATTTTACAATGACGGATCTCACCATGACAGATCCAGTAAGTTTTAATGTTCCATTCAAGTCTTGAGGCATACCCAAAGGCTCTCCAAAAGCTCTTTTACTTAGCAAAGAAACAATGACAGCTTAAGCTGTTAATATGACAGCACCATAAATCTTATTAATATATTCTTGTTTTGTTGTTGGTGTTGTTTGACTACCCATTTATTTATAAGTATAAATTTTATATTTTCAGTCAAATGTGTCTAATTTAACATGATTTACAGTAGGAATTGGGCGTTCAGGTTTGAAAGGACTAATAGGTTTTGTAGTTGATTGTTGTTTCTTAAATGAGGGTCTAAAGTTCACACCTGTTTTAAAGTAACAAAATATTCCAACTCCAAGTAGTGAAATTATACCAATCGCAGGTAGATATCCCCAGCTATTCTCATTGACTTGTTTTTCAAGTTCTTCTAATCGCTTTGTTTTAGCTTCTTTGGCTTGTTTAGAAAACTCTGCTAGTTTTTTTCCTTGTTCTACTTTTTTTGGGTCTTTAACTTTTATTTGAGTAGTACTAGTTTGTGACGTTGTTGTTTCAACTTGAGTAACAACAGGTGTTTCTTGAGCTTGAGTTGTAGTCTCCATTTATTTTATAAGTTAATTTTATGAAACAGTTTCCACTGCTAGGTTTAGATTAGACTCATTTCCATAATTACCCCCAGCTGTTTTTCTCATTTGAACATAAAACATGACCACATTGCTGGTGTGTGAGACATAATCTTTAAGATAAAATGAAATATTCAATGGAACAGCCTGATAGCTGCCAAAATTAATTATATCTTGATTAGTAATGTTTACTGTTTTTATGATTTTTTGTTGTTTAGAACCATTTTTCATGTATACAAACATTGAATATTCAACACTTATATTTTTTATTACACCATCATTGTCAAACGTAAGATTTAACAAGGTCACTTTTGTCTTGTCATTAATATCTGGGAGGTAGATTGAGCTAATTGGATAACCGCTGTTTAATGTTTTTGGAATACTATAACCCACTACTCCATGTAAGCCTCTATATGAAAAATTATACAAGTATGTTCTGACAATCATTTCATTATTGTCAGGTTTAACAAGTTCTTTTGGCGTAAAACCATAATTCAAAGTCATTTATTTATAGTATAAATATTGCTATAAGAAGCCCAAATATCATCATTGTACTTGCTGCTTCAATTATATTTGTAAGACTATTATTAGGAGTTTTATAGTTACTTGTAAGACTATTATTAGGAGTTTTAATTTTACCTACAAAACTACTACTAGGTGTCTTAATTTCACCTATAAAACTACTACTAGGACTACTATTAGATGTTACAGAGTTACTTACAAGACTACTTATAGTATTAACATTGAGATTTTTACCAAATTTCATAGACGCTGTAGCTGTAGTAAAAGTGTTGTTAAATCCTTCTATAGGTTTGTCTAAAATGATCATATCAGACGCAACTAGACTCACTACCATATTTAGAATAACATTTGTGTATTGAATAGCTTGTCTCATGTTGGATATCAAGACAGTAGGAGAGTCTTGAACCACAGTGTCTTGTACGAGCTTGTGAAAAACATCTTGAGTTTGGGAACTTTTTGCGCCTTTGTTAACAATAGACCGTCTAGTTTTTGCCTAAGACCCAAGTACACAGTACAAAAAACTTTCCATGGCTTGTTGTAATAGCTTTTGTACGGCGGATGTTAGACCATCAGAAGTTTGTTTTATAAATGATTTCCAATCATCTGTTTCTGATTTAGGAACTACTTTATCAATAAACTCATAACCAATTCCGAGAATTCCCATAGTTTTATTATTTTTTGGAAACACAGTGATATTTTCTTATTTTGGATTTGTCATGCTTTTCTAGGAATCTAGAAATTGCTTCTCTAGTGTGTTCTAGTTTATATTTCTAGATTTTTTTCTGTAGGAATATTCTTTTGTAAAAGTTTGATGTCATCTTTGTTGACAAAAGTACTTAGTTTATTTGGATATCTCAAGAACATCTTCATACGATAGTAATAATAATACTTGGCAATACTTGAGATAATTTTAGGTTGGGAAGCGTTAATATGTTCCATAGACATTCCAGAGTTATAAGATAAAACATAAGCAACCACTAAACTTGTAAAATAAGGATCTTCTAAATAATTAAACTTTGCTTTGGTGATGTCAGAAATGTTCTCAGAGTTTCCCCACTTGACATCAAGTGGTTCAAGATGACACTTGAAATAATCATGATTAATTACATAAATCTCAAATGCCTCAAAATCAATTTTTTTATCTTCAAGTTTTTGTCCCATGATTGTTCCTCGATTATTCCAGATTCTAGGAGTCCAGTGCAAAGCGTAAGAATCGTTGTCTTGAAAAGTTTTTGAAGTAATGTCTGTTCCAAACAACTTATTTACATCATAGTCAGTGGAAGTAACAAATGACAAATTTTCTGGATCAATGATGACATTAAACTCAAATTTATCAATGTCTGCGTTTAGATACTTTTTGGAAAAATCGTTTTTTAGTTTTGTAAATATTCATTGCTTTAGAAGAGTTTTCACCATAAATAGCTTTATAATATCTCTGTACCTGTTCTTCATTCATTTATTTAATGTATTAAATAAATTAACAAACTTATCGTGTTTATCGACAATCACCACAAAGAATTTCACTTGGACAAAAGAATTGAGACAACCTCAGATTCTAGATTATTTCTCAGATCTGCTACGATTTTTCAGAACTACAAAAATAGTGTTTCTAGAGAAAACAATTTTATAAGTAAAAACAATGTTACTCTTTTACTTCCTGTGTGATATTTAACTTTTGATGATATTAAGAAAGAACTAGACAAGTACAAAATTGAGTTAGAAAAAGTACGCTACACAAACAAGACTAAAATTTTTTGTAAAAATGACAGCCTAAATCTTAAAAAATTTGGGTCATTATTAGGATTTTCACTGAATAAAAAAGTAGTTCAAAACACATGGACGGAGTCTGAAAATGAGTGTGATGTCAACCTCAGTTTAAGACATATCAGTATTCATTGCGATGATGTAAACAAATCAATGGATTTTAACACGCAAGGACGAAGAAGTTCTGCTTTTGTGACTTCACCCATTACCACAAGGCAAAGTCTAAATGGGTCAGTGTCTCATTACAAAGACATTAAGTCTGAGGTTTTGGTGTAATGGAAGTTGGAACAAGTTTACTTTTGATGTGACAACATACCTTAATGAGAACACTCAGGTTGGGTCTGTATTATTAGAGCTCTACATAAAATAAATGAATAATTTTTCTAAAGAACAACTTAGAGATTTGTATTATGACCCCAAAACTAGCTACATGTCGGAACAAAAACTTTATCAAAAATCTCTTGAAAAAGACCTAGACATTTCCCAAAAACAAATCAAAGAATGGCTCAAAACTCAAGATACTTTTATAAGATACAAACGCATTGTCGGAAAACACAAATTTTCCAAAGCTTATGTAAACTATTTAGCTGATCAGCTACAAATGGACTTGGTGGACATGAGTAAACTTAAAAATAAAAACAAAAGTTATGCTTGGATTCTCACGGCTGTGGAAATATTATCTAGATTTGGGTTTGCTATTCCTGGGTACAAAAAAAGACACCAAGAACATGACAAAATCTGTAAATGAGTTACTTTTGGAGTTCAAAAATCGATTTGGAAAATATCCAAATGTTGTTCAATTTGATGAAGGAAAAGAATTTTACAATGTAGGTGTTAGGAGTTTGTTGGAAAATCATAAAATAAAGTACTTTTCCACCTTGTCTGAAACAAAAGCAGCCATTGTTGAGAGATTCGACAGAACATTAAAAACCATCATGTGGAAATATTTTTATGCTCAAGGTACTTATGATTGGTTAAATGTTTTAGATGATTTAGTGAATAATTACAATCACACAAAACATGGAACTATTCTCATGAAACCTGCTGACATCAGCAAATTTAATGAAGACCAGGTTTGGTTGACTTTGTATGGATCTTGGACTGGGGAATACCCTTTGAACAAGTTTAAAATTGGAGATCAAGTTAGAATGAGTAAGTATAAAAATATTTTTGAGAAAGGGTACAAAGCCGGTTTTACCAAGGAAAGATTTAAAATCTCAAAAGTGTTTGAGGTTACCCCAACATGTATAAAATTATGGATATAACAGATGGTGAACCTATTCTTGGTACGTTTTACGAGCAAGAAATTTCCCCTGTGGATAAACAAGACGACAATATTTATTGAGTTAAAAAAAATACTCAAAACCAAGGGAGATAAAATTTTAGTGAAATGGTTGGGTTACAGTAGTAAACACAATTCTTGGATTAAAAAAAGCGAAATTAAACCCTTGAATAAATGAGCAACAAATCCATTCCTGATTATAGTTTTGAACTTGATGATTCAAAGTCTGATTCTATTTCAAGTGTTACATCTGATTCTATTTCAAGTGACAGTGAATATATTCCATCAAGTGAAAGTGAAAGTGAATATGGTAGTTCAGAGTATTGGACAGATTCTAATGATGAAAAATCTGATTAATTTTTTTTACTTTTAAATAAACGGCTGAAGGTGAAGATTTCAACATGAGTAGATTTGATTTAGGTGATCCTGAATTGTATGAACAAGAAGAAGAACAATTACAAGAAACAAGCTTAGGTGATTTTAGTTATGATAGTCAATCCCAAGACTTGGAAAGTTTTTCTGGCAAATTTGATACGATTAGATTCAAAGATCAGGGGCGTTCAGAGGGGGGGGGCAAAGGGGGCAATTTGCCCCGGGCCCCGGGCTTAAGGGGGCCCCCAAAGTGAAGGGAAAAATAAAATTAAATAAATGAAGGTAGAAAAAATAATAAGATCAAAAGTGTAAAAGTGTAATAAAATAAATAAATATCAAATAGCCGTAGTTCACAGATATTGCAATTAATTGCATAGTCCAGAAACATATGTAGATCGGCGGCAGTGTTTTGTTGCACAATGCCGCATTGCAAAAGTAAATCAAAATGGTGTCCTTGCGTTCTTATTTATCTGGTGCAGCCAAGCGTAAACAAAAGCAAGTTCGTGATCAAAATGAAGCAAAATCTCGTAGAACTCTAGAAGACCTAAGCTGGTGCACCAGAATCCAGAGAAGTAGTGAATCTCAGTCCCAAGAAGCGGAAATTAGTACTGACAAAGTTTTGTGTCAAAATCGAGATGAATCAGGTGATACCACAAGTTCTACAAGTATAACTATCTACGAATGTAAATAATGTTACTACTACTGACTCTGGTGAGGCAATGACCTCTCAAGTAACAGAAGTAACTCAAGTAAGGTCGTCCGAAGCTGAAAAAACCTTTTCACCTTTACTATCAAACGATCCTTCGAGTTGGATACATCCAACTAAACAAGATACGGAGTATACTACTAAAATTGGCCCACCTGAAAATCCCAAGTCTTTTCCAAGGGACAGTTCTGGTCGTAACTTTCCTCAAAACATTTTTTGTCAAAAAATGCCAAACGGTGAAAAGGTAAAACGAGATTGGTTGGTATGGAGTGCATCAAAACAAGGTCTCTTTTGCTTTCCATGTTGTCTTTTTCAAAGAATATCACAAAAAGAAAAGATCTCTGAA
>JAOBYK010847542.1:0-26162 GCA_025434845.1 Phenganax subtilis
ACAGCGTCCACCACCCACCACAAATTATTTAGCTTGCTGCACTTCCATTGGGCAGCATCCAGCACACAGACTGGGCCAAAAGCCAAGTCCCATGAAACAACCAAGTTAGAGTATAGAAGTTTACAATCTGGACGATTTGCCGCTTTCGATCCGACAACATTTGGAAAGAGCTTCGCAGCTTGCAGAGCAAGATCCTTCGACGACTGCTAGTCAGGCAGCTGGGTTTTTGGCACAGTACACCGAAGACGCCGAAGACAATGAGAACGTGTGCTTCGTAGCATTGACTTCGAGACAGCGCCGCCAGAGACCCAGGAAGGGCTTCGCAAAGCAATGGAAAAGGAATGGGAGAAATTCCTTCATTTCGGAGCCGTTGTTGTGATTGAAGGAGCCGAGAAAGACGCATTGTTGCAGCAAGGACATGTCATGATCCCCAGCAAATGGGTCCATGTGGACAAGAATGAGTTCAAGAAGCACGCGCCCGATTATCAGCCGAAGTGGAAGAGCCGATTAGTGTCGTGCGGAAACTTTGAACAGACAGAAGGCATTCGCTCCGATTCTCCGACCGGAGATAGCGATTTGCGCATGATTATTACTGCATGGGCTTCCGTTGTTGGAACCAAATTGCATTCCGCAGATGTAAGTAATGCTTATTTCCAGTCTGAGCCATTGGATCGAGTACTTCTTTTGCGACAGCCACGAGGCGGACTGCCTCAAGTTGATCCCAACGCCGCACTGTTGGTACGAGTTCCCGTGTATGGACTCACAGACAGTGGAAGATCATTTTGGCTTTGTTTGTCGTCAGATGCCAAGAAGGCTGGACTTACTCCAAGCATCATTTACCCAGCATTCCTTTACAAGCTCGATGAGGAGAACCGTTGCATTGCCATGCTGACAACACATGTTGATGACTTGTTGTATAGCTATTTGCCAGAAGCAAAGGAAGTGATGGATTCGTTGTTAGGCTCCTATGAACTAGGTTCATTGGAGGAGACGAACTTCCGCTACTGCGGTAAAGCTTTTGGTGAACAGAACGCAACACTGTTTATCCACACGAAGGATAACGCCCGAACGATCAAGAAAATCAAAGTGGACAACAGCCAGAAGTTGTCAGACAAATTGAGCCCAGATCAGATCACGAAGTTGAGATCTGTTGTTGGCTCGTTGGCATGGGTATAGCAAGACAGGGGCGTCCTGATTTGGCGTACCGCGTCAGCTATCTTCAAAAAGCGATCAACGGCGCGACCGTTGGACTCCTGCGCGAGCGCAAAAAAATAGTCGATTTGGCACACAAGCAACTCGAAGATGTCGTGTTTCAATTTCCAAGAGATCATTTGAAGACGACCGATCGGCGCAATGTTGGTATCATCACCGTGACAGATGCTTCATTCTGCAATGAGAAAGGTTTCAAGCCGCAGCAAGGACGCGCGCACCTTTTGGCCAACGTGGAGCAGATGAAGGATGAGAATGTGTACATTTACCATGCGCGGCCATCAGGCTTTTCGTCCACGACCATCAAGAGAGTGTGTCGTTCGACGCTCCAAGCCGAGACGTATTCGTTGCAATCCGGTATAGAGAGCGGAGACAAGATCCGTGCCCGTATTGCTGAGACGAAGGGTTGGTTGTACAGCCGCAAGGACTGGGAATCTGTTATGAGATCCTCTATCCCGCATTTGCAATTTTCGGATTGCCGTTCGCTATGCGATCACCTCGAGGCAGAGACAGTTGCTAAGGTGTCCGATAAGCGACTAGGGATTGAGTTGGCCGCAATTGATGAGAACCTGTGGCAAGGACCACAGAGGACATGGAACATTTTCCCGAACGGAGGAGATCGTCTTGAGTGGATCAGCACTCATACGATGTTGAGTGATTGTTTGACCAAGAGCATGAAGCCGGACCTACTATTCGGTCCTTCGATCATGCATCTACCAAGTTGACAAGAGTAAGGAGAAACGACGAGCAGAACGATGATTCGTAGAAGAGCATAGATTTGCCGAAGAAGAGAAGTTTCATTACCTTTGAACGTAGAACGCACTACGGCACTACTTGTAGAAATTCCTGTATAGCTGGCGGAATTGCGCATAGATCCGGACAGACTCGAAGAACAGGTTGAGTGTGAATTTTCCCTGTTGTTGGTATCTTGTGTACAGCCGAGTTCTGTCCATGGTGCATTCCGCCGCCATTTGGGTTCACAGGGCCCTTGAGATTATCCGCGCTTACGCCTGCATGAAAACGCCGTTGGACGTCGTGGTCGGGACCGATTTCATAAGTTTATATAATTATGTTGGTCGTGAATCACTATCTCGGAGGTGAAGAAGTGATAAGAGGTAAAAGATTCTTACGCGAGAGAGGACAATCCTTTGCGCTCATAGCCATGGATGTGTTCTTTCTTATGTCAGTTCAGGGTATTGCTACTAGTAACAAGGACATTACTGTACCAAATAGTAGTAACAAGGGCATGCATGGTATTTCATGGTTTAAGTTCATATCACATATTCGGAAACTTCAGTGCCGCAAGGCTTCCGTGCTGTTCACTACGACCTGTGCGTTTGGCATGCTGGTCAACGCCCTCCAGAGTGCTGGGATCATTGGCATGATTACGGTTGAGTGGCCCGTGGATCTCAAGAGTTTCTTCTCCTACTTCCAGGCGACTCAGATCCTGCTGTGGAGTGGAGTTCCTTTTTCTCCGGTGAAGGAAGCGTTGGTACGGAAGTCAGCATTATTGTGCGCCATGGGTGACTAGAACCCACTGAGGGCAGTCCCCATGATTGGCGATAGCAAGTCCGCACATTCTTGCGGTGATTGCTCTCAACAGAGGAAGTTTACTGTGCAAAAGAAACTTCGAGAGAGAGAGAGAGAGTAGAGAGAGAGAGAGTAGTAGAGAGAGAGAGAATGAGTAGAGAGAGAGAGAGTAGAGAGAGAGAGAGTGAGTAGCTAAAGTCGACTTTTCGTGGCAGGCGTGAGGCGTCATGCAATTTCGATAGTGAGGATTTCCGCCCGATGCTGCGTTTTCACAAGAATCATTCTCCGCTCATGTGTCTAGGATTGTGGTGTTTGCGGCAGGTGTGGTCCGTGACCGTGATCGGTTCATGCTTGGAAACGTGCGTGCAGTAAATGGGAGTGTGTTTCGCGTATGCCAGCTCGCATAAAGTGAGTTTTCACAATGTGTTGCCTTGAGGGCTGAAAAGTCATCGTGGCAGGCGACGGTCACCGTGCATGTTTGAAATTGCGGCTCAGCTTGCCAAAAGCGTGTTGCGTTTGCATGCTCGAATAACGTGAGGTTTCGCCCTGTCTTGGGAGTTTTTTCTCTCGCTAGGGCTGCGCTGGCGGAAGTTGAGAGTAACTGGAGTGGCAGAGACTAGGTAGCGTGGAGGAGAGCAGCGTAGTTGTTTGGTATAATTAGAATCAGGATAGAGTAAAGTAAAGTAGATCCAAAGAGTTCAATCAGTTTGCGCGCGTATCGAACATTTTCCTATTTGTTCTTGATATGGACATTTCCGCGGAGATGCCTTGTGCAGCTCTGCTGGTGATCTAAACTGTGGTCCCATGGCTTTGGCAGAGGGGGTGGGACCGCCTTCCTTCGCAGGTTCTCTTGTTGGACCTCGACAGCTTCGGTTTTGCCTGCTTCGCCGGCGCTGAAACGAGCTTTCGCTACATCGTCCGCTGGATGCAGTTTTGGGATGTGATGGTGAAGAAGCGTCCAACGGGGTGGAACCTGATGTGATGGTAAGAGAAGACTCACAAGCGCCTCCTTGCCCAATCCTTTTTGATTTGTTGTCTGTGGGTTTTGGAGCTTGGTTAGAGCCTGTTCTGATGACAAACACCTCCGTCTTTTGCTGCCAAGTGGCCTAGTGCAGCTCACTTCTTTTTCCACATGACCCGGTGTAGCTAGGAATGCGGATATTTTTGTTCGTCCAGATTCCACAATGGGCACCTTTGAGTGGTGAGTCCAGTGAAATGGTGAGGACACGCGAGGACCATCCCACATGGCTCGGAACCCGTAGCTACCTAAGCGTCACAGCTGGAAAACAATTTGATTCAAACAGTTCGATATGCCTCCTTTGCTCCTTCCGCAGCTTCACCGGGCACGTCAGATGACAGTTTGAGCAACAAGACATTGCATTTTTCGTCCGAGCTTCAAAGGATCAGCGAGGTCACACGCGCGCAATAAGCATACAATAGCTACCCAGGCTGCCCGGGCTGTGATTGGCGGCGTCGCAAGGCGTCGCAGCGGTTCTCATGCCAGGTGAGCGTGTGCTTCTTCCCAGCGGCCGTGTCCTGGTTTGTGATGAACTTCATCTTGAGCAAATTGCTGCCACAGGGTCATCACTGGGATATCACGAAGGTGGCCAGTTGCTCTGGGCAGGTGCTCCAGGTGGGGCAGGGCTCGTGTATTCGTTATTTTCTTCTTTTTGACGTTTGTGGTTGCGTTGGCTTTTTAGGAAGTGACACATCTAGTTGTGTTGCTTTGTTTTCTTGGTCACTTTCAATTTATCTAAGTTACAAAGCTTCACTGTGTACTTTGCGTGTTTCTCAAGTGATTGTGTGTGATGTTTGAACACGTCCAAGCGATCAAATCATTGAACCGGCCAGCATGCTGGATGGCAACTGCGGAAGTTGCAGTTTGGCTCTAGTATATTTCTTCAAAGCATGAGTGTAATGGCAAGTTCACTTTTGATATTTCACTTGTTCAATAGCAGATCTTATGCAGGAACCTATTTTCATGTGTTTCTCTTCTACATCAGACGTGACATGTTTGTTATCATGAAGATCTTGTTGCAGTTGGGACAATATTTTGGGCAATTATTTAGCTGCCAACCTTGCTTCAGAACTGCTGCCACGCTTTGCACCGATGTGGGGCAAAGCGGAAGAGGACCTGCAGCATCCGTCGTTCAGTTTTGTTCCTGTTTTGTCCTGATGCGCCTACACAGGAGTTGCCCATTGATCGGCACCATGATTTCGCTTCCACAGTCTCGCTGGCTGGGAATCCATCCAACGCGCCGCTGGCATCGTTAGATATATGTATGTGACATGTGTCAATAGACACACCATGGCTTTTCCTGCCATATATTGGGAGGAATACCCAGTGAGTCTAGGTACGTGCAAAGGATACACCTAGGAAAAGCATAAACTTTGCCACCTGCAGGGGCTCAGCATGTAGAGCTTTGGGGCCATGCATGGTTCGCACATCAATCCTGAAGAACCTATGGTGGATAGAACGATTCATGAAATACTTTGTATTTCTCACCAGTGTTGTACATATACTTACTCCTACACGCGTGTATTTGGCTCAAGAAAAAGGTGTAGCTTTTAGGCTGGTTCCTGTCTGAAATAGGTTATCAGCCGTAGGCCTCACTTCTTTCTCTATACTCTTCGTCCCGCGTGCGCCACACCATGGCTGGCTATGGATTCCCGGCGATTATTGTTTTGTCGTCGGATCCGGACAATATGTCCGCACGTGACGGAACGCTTGAGTTTGCTAGTTCTACTGCACTTGTTCCGGAAGGTTATGGGTATTTGGACACGCCTGTTGGGCCTGACCTTTCCCAGTACAACCCTCCTACAGCAAGTGCCAGCGGGAACGCTGTGCCGGCCAATACGGTAAGTCAGACGAATGTATTGAACCAGCTCTTGCATGTTCACCAAGCCCCAACCACCGATACACGGTTGATTGAGGCAGTTGCCGAAGAACGACACCGGCGTGCCATGGACAAACAGAGTGAACAACTCCAGATGGTGAGTACTCAGCGTCACGAAATGCGAGTACAGGGTTTAAGGTTTATGAACGAAGCTGAACAAATGTTTCATGAAAACGCAGTTGTGAAACATGAAGCCACTGCTTTCGTTGAAGCGGCCCAAAGGGGATACGAGGCATACGCCGAGGCTTCCGCAGCTGAGCTTAGGTCCATGAAACAACACCATGAGAGGCAGATGTTAGATGCACGCATTCGTAGCGATCATGCAATTGAGAAGTGTATGGCCACGATTGAGTCATTGAATAATCATGTTGAGCATCAGAATCGGCAAACCGAGAGTCTTCATTTGGAGTTGAGACAATCCATGTGAAGAAGCAAACTGATCTTCAAAACCAACTGACTGCTCTTCGAGACGCCAGACAACACAACGATCTGTTCAGTTCTTGGTCCGCCGTTCGCACGCCGGAAGGTACAGCCGTTCTGGGTCCGAGGGGTCTCCCAATGACTCCTGCAGGGGGTATCGATGAATTGCACACTCGAGACTACTCTCCGTCGATTGCCAATCCAGCTGTGCTTCAACAGACTGTCAAACAGGAACCAAAGAGTAATCCAGTTGTAAAGCAAGAACCTACTGAGGAATCCCTTTTTGGTTCTCCGTTGAACTCCATGGGATCGGGCGAAGGTCAAATTCCACCGCCCCCACTGGGTACCAGTGATCAGACCGGGAACGCTCCTAATGGAGGTGCTCCGCCTCAGCCAGAGGGCGGAGACGGGCCTCCAAAGGGAGATGACGCCAAGGGGAACCTTCGGCCGGGTCCGAAGAAAGCAAATGGCGGTGGGGGCGGCCCGCCGGAGGCGACGATGTCGATGATGGGGACGACGATGACGAAGAAGACGAGGGTGCCTTTTCGGGTCGCGATTTGTTGAAAGCCCTCAAACAGCTCCTGAAAATAATGCCAAGGAAGCAGACCATATCAAGGTTTCACCCTTTCCGCGCCCCGAAAGCTACAGAGACTGGAAGATCAAGGTTCGAGATGCTGTTCGTGCCGCGTCGAAGACCCCAGACAAGGCTTTCGTGTGGATTAACAAAGTATGGAAGGAAGGAACGGTTTCTGCAGATTTGGTAGATCCGGAGGGCTTCACCACTCTTGATGCGAAGCTTTTGTCAGCACTCTCAAACATCTGCTCTGGTGAGTTCGCTAGAAAGGTGAACACTTTCAAAGAGAAAGAATCAGCAGCTGACCGCCCTGTTAGAGGAAGACAAGTATTGTTGATGATGGATGAATTCTTTAGCACGAATATCAAACATGGAGCCACGTACTCATTAAAGGACTTGTTCGCTGTGAAGCTCAAGGGTGAAAACCTGAGAACATTCATTTCGAACTGGGACACTGTCAATGCTGGAATCACTCATCCACCGGATCCATCAGTCTTGGAAACCTTGTTCTATGAACAAGTCAATAATGTACGCGCCATCCAGCATGACATTGAAGTCTACAATCGTGCCGAAGAGGGAACTGAGAATCATTCCTACAAATTTCTTGTTGATGTTGTACAGAGATACCTCCGGAGGGAAAGGCTTGAGTCGAACCGTGACCGGATCCACAGCAGCCTTGGAGGTCCGAAGCCGTCCACTCCCGCGGAAGAAAACTCCGTTCACCCCAAAGGGGTACTGTGTCGCATGGAACAAGGGCAGTTGCACCAAAGAAAACTGCACGTACAAACACGAGACTCCTCCGAAGAAAACTCGAAAACCAAGTAGAGGTCGTTCTACGAGTCGGGAGGGTAAAGACAATTAAGTCCAAGATCACATGTAAGTATTGGAAAGCTGGACGCTGCAAAAGGGGAAGCGAATGTGAGTTTTCCCACGCAGGCAAGCAGAAGCCCCGCAAGGCCACTCCTGCCCGTTCAGGGTCTCGCAGTTCTCGCGGAAGCGACAAGAAGGACAAGCGGAGGAAGGACAAGAGGGGCAAGCGGGACAAGAGCGGACGTCGATCCGGATCCGAGGGTTCTCGAAAGTCAAAGGGATCCAAGGGTTCCTGGGGGTCGAATCGATCATCACCCAGAGTCACGCCTGCGGCCGTCTGTCTTGTTGCATCCATATGCTTGCGTCGTCCGTTGAAGGACTTGCCACCGGGAAAGGTAAGAAACGAAACACTCGGTTGTAATTTCACACCGTACTTGCTCGAATCTACCCCACCTGTGATGTCCGTCGGTATCAAATGCATGGACGAAGGTTACGACTTTGTTTGGAGAGCCGGCAAAGAACCATACTTCCAAAAACCTGATGGTGTTCGAATTAAGTTGACAGTACGAGATTATGTACCATACTATAATGGTTTTTGAACTTACATACTTTATAACATAAGTTATAACTAATAACTTATCATGATATTTACGTTGTCCGTAACTATAGTTATAACTTCTCCACGTTGACCAGCCAAAAAAACGCTCCGGGGGGAAAAAACACACACACACACATTTTGACCAGCCAAAAAATGTTCCGAGGGAAAAATTTTTTCCAACCAAAAAGTACGCTCCGACGTTGAAAAAACCATCCAACTGTCAGACATGATTTGGACAATGAATGAGGCTCGCCCATTGTCCTGAGGCTAGAAGGAAAAACACACGCGCAGTGCACACTCACACAAAAGTCCTCCAACAAAATGCGCGAGACAAAGTCACCAAAAACTTGAACACAGTGACAGCCGCGCACACAGCCACACCCGTGCAATTTTTTTCTCCCCGAATGCGCGCTCGCTGTTCTCCCCAGCGCTTGCAGGGCGAGCCTCTGCGAGCAAATCACACAGACCCCTTCAGTTCCTCCACATGTGCGACAACTCGCTTCCAGACATTGCTAGCACTCTCAACCTTCCAAGAGAACGCTTTGTCTTTCTTCTCTCCCACCTGCTTGACCCTCCAGGAACTTGATTTGGGACAGGTGTAAATTGTACAGCAACCTTCAATTTGAAGTGGCGCTCGGGCTTCAGTCCCTGGGAGTGCCAAAGTTTTTGCTGGCCTGTTCGACCCAACATTTTTTCTTCTGCTGTTTTTTCTCAGTCGATTTATTCTTCGGAGTCTTCTTGTGTGCCTTTTCTTTTTTCTTATTGTTTGGGGTAGTTGCTGCTTTCTTTTCCTTTGCCACTGCTTTGTTGTGCTCTAGTTGCTGGAGCACATCGTTTGCCATGGCATCAATAGACTTGATGCCCGTTGGTTTTTCATTTTGTTTTGGAACTGTTTCTTTTGCCTCCTCCGGTGTCATTTCTTCTGAACCATCTTTTGCTGCCTGAACTTCTGCAGTCTCAAGGTCTTTATTTTCTTCAGTTGTGTTCTCATCACCCATGGTCAAGGCCAAGGGCCTCTTTCTGTTATTGCCAAGAAGAGTCACCCTTGTTTTGGGAGGTGGCTGTGGTGCTGCTATAGGAAACTGAAAATTTGCTTTGCTGCACAAGGCCCCCCACATCCATTCCTTGAGAGCTTCATCTGTCTTGTAATGCCCTGCAGATCGGCCCCTGATGGTGACAGACGTATGAGTCTTCCGCATTGGCAAGTCACCGGCCAAATTCTGCAAACCAGCTGTGTCAAGAGGGCATTCGACAGGAGCTTCGTCGTGTTGGTAGGCAGCCTTGTAAATGGCTTCAGGAAGCTGGCCTGGTTCAGCAGGATAGACCGTCACGCCACTGTGCTTGGCTTTTGTTGCCTTTGCTTTCATCACAACTTTCAAATCTTTCAGCAAAGCAAAGGCCCTTTGTGCATCAATTGTCAGATCCTCTGTAGGACCGTTGTGGGCAGCCATCAACAGGATTGAAATCATCAGGACTTGTGTAGGCTCTGATGAGCAAGTGAGGCCTAGCAATGCACACCGCTGGGTGAGGATTTGCATTTTGGAATCCCAACTCAACTTGGGATTGCACAAACCATCCCAATCCTTTTTGGTAGCAAAGTGATGCAAGTGCATGTGTCTTTGCATCGCCGTTCTGGTCGAACCTTGGGGGGTTGCAATGCTAGACAGTGCTTTCTGTTCCACCTGCTTCGTGAAGCTTTGCTTCATCCAATCAGGGATCTCAGCAGCGCGCACCTCCTGCAACATTTGCGACGCTTCAGCCATTGAGATGGATGGCCCTTGCTTGATCTCTGCCAAGCAGCCTTCCAAAATACTTTCTATTGTTTTCTTTGACTCTTCCTCCTCCGTTTTGCAACTGCGAAGTGTTGCCAAAAATTGTAGCGCATCCTTTACAGCACTCACCATGGCTTTTTTGCAGCAGGTTTGAGGCGAGCCTTCTTTTTCTTTATCATCAGAGCCAACATCATGTCAATGTCACAAATAGAACATAGATACATAAATAGATACCACAAATATAAAGCACCATAGCAATAATAGTAATAGATACACATAGATATAAATAGAAAATTTAAATTTACACACATAGAAAATGACACGTCAAATGTCACAAATAGAAAATTGCAAAATTGCACGCAGGTAAGAATGCACATTGAGCACCAAACTGAGAAACCTTTTCATTTCTCCGCACGCTGCACGCTCATCTCCAAAACTGATGGCAGGCGAGCCTTGCCATGTCATGAGGAGGAGGAGGACATGAATCGGTACCGCATAGGTCGATGTTTCGCTTGCTTGAGGCTTTGCCTCTTGCATCCCTTCTTGGATTTCATGGGCCTTTTCTTTGGAACTGCCTTCATATAGGCTTCTTCTTAGCTTTTGCAGCAGCTGGTTTGCGCAAAGTCTTCCCTTCTGTTTTCTTCTCTTTGTCTTTTTGGGTCAGGGCTGCCTTGACCTCTTCTTGCATGGTTTTCATGCGTTCATCAAAGCGGGAACAAACCTGTAAGGTCAGTCTCGAACACTTTGACAGGATGTGTTTGAACCGGTGAACTCGTATAATAACCCTCAACACCACCTTGTTTTAGTGTGACTTTGACCTGTTTCTGCGCGCGAACCCCAAGTGCCCCAAGTGCCCCCACGTACGAACGCACGCGCGCACTTCTCCTCGCCGTCTTCTGGCCAATCCTCATCGTTGTAGTACAAACCAGCTTCCTTTCGCCTGGTCACCAACTCATTCAGTTTGGCCTCCGGCATGGTCTTGCGAAGGTCCTTGACTTGGATCGCAGTCCATTGCTTTCGGGACAAGCTAGAAGACTCCTGGCTCCGCTCAACTTCAATCACGCAAGCGTCCCAGTCCTCCTCAGAGTCCAACCAGATATATCGGTCTTCTTGCGCTTCAGCATGGGCGCCAGCTGCAGAGGGAAAGCCTTGCTCCGACATTGGGTCGAGAAGCGATCCCATTAATTCTTGTGTGTGCTGCTGTTGCGGACTTCTTTTTGGGCTCCTTTCTTGGTTTCTTCCGCTGCCTTTGCAAGCTCATTGCTTTTTGGCGCATTTCCCTTTCTTGTTTTGCCACTCTCGCGTTTCTCTTCTTCCGTATCACTATCTTCCGCCTCCTCATCATCTTCATCATTTTCCTCCACCTCTTGCTCCGGGTCATCTTCTGCGTCCTCTTCTTCCTCTCCCTCCACCGATTCCTGGTCGTCGTCCTCCTCCTCATTCTCTGAGCCGGATCCCTCCGGCTTTTCTTCTTCATCATCTTCAGCGCCGGCTTGCGGTGTCAAGGCCTTGCTTTTCAAGAGCTCAGCAAGGCTAGCCGGGTTGAACTCCTCACCCCTGCGCGCGCACTCCTTCTGCAGATCATCTAAGAAGCCACTCAAATTCGAAGCAACGAACTCTGCTGTTGACGCCTTCTTTGCAGCTTCATCCAAAGCTGCTGCACGAGCCCTGCCTTTGCTGCCTGCTGACTCCGTCTCCGATTGAAGTGGAGTCGGAGGTGACTTGGCACGGTGCACTTTCGATGGCGGTGTGCGCACCGCAGGCGCAGTAGCAGGTGCCTTCAACTTGGGCAGAACTTTCTCAACTCTGGCATTCTGAGCAATCTGCTTGGCTGCCTTTTCATCAAGAACCACCTTCTTGCCCTTCTTAGCAGCATCAGCTAGGACCTTGACTTTCTCTTCGATTGAAGACGCAGTGGCTTTCTTGCCCTGCAGCACTTTCAAAATCTCCAGCGCTGACGACTTCATGGTCGATGGCACAACCGTGTTGTCGGATGGGCTGTGCTTGACGTGATTGTCATGGTTCTTCTTGGCCCCCTTCTCCTTCAGTGCACTCTTGCGGACAGGCTCCGCCTTTTGTTTTCCACTCTTGGTTTGGGACTTCTCCGCTGCGGTCTTCTTCTTTACCGTCTTTACCATGGTGAACACACTAACAAGTGCGCCCCCCCCAACAAGGCCTTTCTAGAAGGCCAAAACCCTACAAGTCGAAAAGGCGGCGTACAAGCAGCTGAAAGGAGACTTCAGTAAAGAGCGTCAAAGGGGTGTTGAAGGAATCTGCAGAAAATGATAAAAATAAATGGAAGTGTATAGCAAAGAATGATCACCTTGATCCTAGATACACACAGCACCATTGCAAAGCGCGCTATTCAGAAAATTCGGCTCGATCAAGCAGTGCCCTTTCCACTTCACATCTTAAAAAGTAATTCCATACGTGTGGTTTCAATCGGTTTTCAGAGGGTTTATACAAATCGAGCGGTTTCGACACAAATCGAGCGGTTTTCGACTACAAATCGAAACATCAGACCTTGTCAAAATTGTGACATTTCACGGAAAAACTTCTGAGGAGCCTCCCACGCTGGATTGGCGCCGCTTCTTGAGCACCAGCCGGCCCAACAGAGACCTGGCACGATGCATCGTATCGTTGCAGGGTCTGAGTTTTGGGGGGCTGCATGGGTTTCGGTGGGGACGCCGTCAGTTGGCGGTAGAGTGGGTTGCTAGCTGCGTAAGAATTTGTGTTTTGACCCCAACTGGAAGGCATCCAGTCGTTGGCTGTGTGCAAATCACACAGAGCCTAGTTGCCTAATTGGCACAGAACCTACTTTGGAATTCAAAGTGCACTCAGCAATTGCAAAGCAGCCATCACTGCTTTGCCAAAAACGCAAAGATGGGCTCAAGGTTCGCGTGTTTGACCCACATATTATGGTTTTTTTGCTTGCAATCGATATGAGTGTCTTCACACTTCAGCGCATTCCTCAGGAATTTGGCGCCCGGCTGCTGGTGGATCTTCTGGAACTTGCTACGGACCTTTGTTACAGCACGGCCGAACCTGGGAGTGGCAGGATAGCCGGTTATGGGTTGTGGGCGATGTTGGCGTTCCAAAAGCACTTATTGGGACAATTGTGTGGGGAGGTCCCAGCGTTGACAAAACAGTGGTTCCAAAAAAGGATGCCCAAAACATAACGCTATTGAAAATTTTGTGCACAAAACAACAAACTTTACATTATAGACCAAACCACCCACGAGGATAGCTCTGAGAGGATTTCAAATCAGAACTTCCTTTGATTCTCCGCTTGCCCTTCCCATCCGTATAGTGGACCACCATCTCCTTGGCCTCTTTGCTTCCCTTAAGCGCCTTGTTGGCGTAATCGTTGATATGATCCATCTCCTGGTGGCCTGGAGCCAGCAAACGGTTGGAATACCCCCGTTTGGGGTCATGTGATGGTTCGCTGGGGCTACTGATGCTGGGTTCGCAGAAAGGCCAAGTGACCCGAAAAGGCTTTTTTAGAAGCGTATACAACCAAGTCGGTTTGCGCGTTGCACCCCCAAACCAGCTCATATGGGCAGGCATCAGCGGATGGGAATCAGCTTCATGAGTGCTTGGAAGACCGGATGATGTTCCATCAGTGAGTTGATCGGCTGCTCCAATATATCCAAAAGATTGATTTGGCAGCGGCCAGCATGAAGAGTATGCACACGCGACCAACCATGATATTGGCCTTCTTCACACTATCATAGTGCTCCCAACCAAGGGGGTTGTCCTTTCTTCGTCCTGTCGAGCCACGCGACCTGAGAATGGCCATGGGTTCAACCTTTATTTGATTGCTAACAGATCGGATGGCCTTATAGTGTCAAAAGTATCGTACAAGGACTTTTGACCTATCTTGGTATCCTCAAAAAATGACAGCGTACATGAATCCATATATATATAGCTAGTTTTTTCCGCCCAGAACTGGTCTTAATAGGTCTTCGCATTGATACACGCTTAAGACTTCAACGCAATGCCCGAAACACACTCCAAAGTAAAAGAAAAGATTTCTTTCGGGCACTCATTCTTCTCATGTTTAAGGACGTTTGTTCTTGATAAGGATTCTCAATTGTCAAAGGAACATAAACACCCACGTCGAGCAAACGGGTCCCGTGAAGTGCCCCGATCCTGGCTTGAGGTTGAGGATTTGAAAGGCCATGTTTGCAAACCCTTCGTCGGTCAAGATATCGTGCTGCTGAGAGTAGCGAAGGTCCATTGCGACAGCATGCCGGGACTCCTGCACACGGACCAAGAGAGGTCAAGAGGCCACAAAAATAAATAGGGCCAACTATAGTGTAGTTGGCTCTATTTATTTTTGCGGCCTCTTGACCTCTCTTGGGAACGGCGCTTGGTAGTGAAAAGTCCTGTAGCACTTGAAAGGCCCCCCTGTTTTGTTTGTTCATGTCCATAATCAAGCTGTGACTTGAAAGGCCCCCCTGTTTTGTTTGTTCATGTCCATATTCAAGCTGTGACTGCGCACTCACGCAGTATGCGCTGCGCGAGCCTTCAACTCACCCCTACTAACGCTCATATCGCCAGCAAAGAGCTCTATGTGGTCCGTGGGCTCCATCCAACCCAAGGATGCGATGTTGAACATCATGGATACCAATGCAATGACAGCCTTGAACCAGGGGAAGCAACTGTGAAGCCAATACACACAGTTTTTGATGATGTTTCCATCAGTTTTCACCAAAACAAAACAGGTTGGCCGACCCCCCACCAGCGGTGCATGGAGGGCTCGCAGTCCAGCCAGGGTCCATGTCCGCTGCTTGTTCTTCCAGCGCTGATTACCCTCGCAAGCTTTGAAGGGCGCCCGGTTGAACCCACGCTTGACCTTCGGAGGAACTCCCTTAACCACTGCGCCAAGTCAAAACCCACCGACAGGTGAAAAAACAGCTTTTGAGCCACCCCTGCTTCCATCAGAACCACAAGTTTTGTTTTTGTTTGCCAAGGATTGCATGCCTGTAGCTCTTACAGACTTTGAAAATGGTGCAAACATCACACCGCCAGAACTGCCAAGATCTTGTGAAAGACACGAGACAGACTGCGCGCCGCACCTCGAATACCTAAGGAGGATGTGGACAGCGGCCTATATCGAACCTGGGCGGCGGGCGACCATCGCAGTTGTGGGGCACAAGAAAGATAGGGCCCACACCCCACAAAGATGGCCACAAAAGCCCACAATCCTTGTGCGGAAGCATCATAAGAGGCTGAAAAATCTATGTAAGGTCTTTAGCCAAACTCTTTTGGAGTCTTCTTGACAGCAGGTTTGTACGTTGTTTCACGGATGGTCCTTGTAGCCCTCACAGAAAGCCCAGCTCGGCTTCCTGTCAATGGTATCAAAGTTTGACTGACCATAACATGCGCTCACTTCTGGGAACATCGGACCAGAAGAAGTTGTGTTCTATGTTTGAAACCTGGGAAGACGTTTGATTGGTAAGCACCTTCAGGCCCAGGCCTCCACAGCTGTGCTCGCAGGGACAAAGATGTAGACGAAGAAGACGAAGGGGCCTCCATGGTGTGCGTGGGATGTCATAATGATGTAATATAGCTTCAGGCCCATGGCCTCCAAAGACGTGGTGGTAGGGTCAAAGACGTAGACAAAGTACACGAGAAGGCCTCCAATGGTGCGGGCGGGATGTCAAATGCAAACTGCAAGACGGGTTGCGAAGGTCGACGTGCAAGGGAGCGCTTATCAAGATACAGGTTTGCGATTGTCTAGGGCCGTTTAAGTCGCATCATGGATATAGGCTCGGCCTCCTCCGGACTCGGTGAAGATCACGCCTGGCACTTGTAGATTCGAAGAAACGAGCGGTCACCACCCAAGGATTGGAACTTCTATGAACTTCTTGCTGCTTTTGCTGGAGTGCAAGCTCCCTTTTGGTCGTAGACGCCTGCCTGGTTGATCGGTTGACCAATCAAGGGTCCAGTAGAGCTAAATTGTTCATCTCCATGCCATTTCAGCTGACAGCTCGACAAAAAACGCTTGCAATATCTTGCAATTCATCCTGATTTGTTTGTTCAAAGAAGCTTTAAAATACTATGTTAGCAAGGCTGCCCTATCTGAGGACTGGAGAGACTTTGTCGTGTAGAGCACTTCATATTTCAGAAGTGTTTGGTACCCCAGCGCTCTGGCACTTGCAGAGCAAACAAACTTACTCCACGAGATTTGGCCGGTGGAAAACGGTCCTTCACGATAATTTCCCGACCCCACTCGCTTGACAAAAAAAGCCTTGTTCCGCAGCAAGCATTCGATTGCCTAGGAAGACGGGCGTCGGAAGCTATGCAGAATGGAGGAGGAGCTATAAGGGCTCTTGCAAAACCAAGCAAAACACAAATCAGAGTTGCAAGCAAAGTGCTGCACCGTTGAGTGACGCTGTCACAGTGTAGCCATGAGCACCCAGGTTGAGCTTGGTCTTTTGGGGATAGGCATCAGAAGGAATGTTCAATTCAACAAGGTTGTATCCCTTGAAGCTGTCACCAGCCGCAGAACTCACTGCCTGACCGGCCTTGCTTGCCTTCTTGCTCTTCTTCACTTTCTTTTTGTTTTTCACCGTTTCCGTTTTTTTGATGGTAGGCGGATGTTTCTCTAGGCTCTCGGAACCAGCATTCTGAAGCTCAAGGTCCTGGTCCTTGAGGTTCTTCATACCTTTGGCCTGAGTTTTATGAATGCGGAGCGCATGGTTTTACAAGCAAATACAGCGCGTTTCAAACTCAACATCAAATGGACTGGTGTTTGACACGAGGAAATAGACATATATTTTTATACATACAAGACTAAACGTGTGCCAGCTGGCCGTCTGCATCCCGACTGGTGATGGAGTCAGCTCGCTAGAATCAAGGACAGTGGACATCGCGTGCGCAATGGGCGGTGTTTCCAAAAATGGAAAATGGGATTCAAAAACGTCTTGACTCATGCTCTTGTGATGCTTTGCAGTAACTGAAGCTTCTGAAGCCTCAGCTTTCAGCGCATTCCTCAAAGAACCTGCAGGTCCCTGCCGCCGGATGGCAGACATCATCGCATTAAAAGGTGAATGAGTAAGACATCTGAAAGCAAAGACACTGCGCTGCAAACATATTACGTTATGAAGCCAATTCAAATCGAATTCCCACAGCTCCTCCAACTCGGTGAGTTTCCTCTTGAGCCGAGCTGACACAGTTCGATCAGCTGTGGCAGCCGTCACATCTTTGTGAAGGCTGGTTTTGGGTGAGAGCGCCTGGCCGCACACGCAAGTAAGAACACCGTTCCAATCGTTGCGCAAACCTCACCAGCCTCCTGTCTGTTGAGCATCTGGTAGCGCTTGAGCCATTCATTGAAGTGTTCGATGGTGCTGAGCCATGAACTGGCGCGCAAGCCGAATCTGCTGTACGCCCATTCGCAATGGGCCATGTAATCCGGGAGATAGTAGCTCCTGAGAGCAGCCAGGACATTGAAAGAGTCTATTCTGTAGATTGAACACAGTGGTTCCCACTTAGTGACTTAGTTTCCAAATCAGGCGAGCATCTTCAAGATCGAAGGTTCGTGGTTAGCAAGCCATTGCATCAGTGCGATGCACGTTTCCATGACTTCTGAAAAGCTACTGTTGCCAGCTTGTGGCGACTGAAACAACTCCTCGTTGTAAGTGGACTTTGGCGTGTTGGCACACGCGTCCAAAACACCGGGGTCGGCAGAGACAAGCGGAGGCATCTCAGCGTCACTCTCGGATTCCTCAGCGTCAAGGTCCTGAACCAACGCCAGCTTGACATTGTCAGCTGGCGCATCAGGCGCAGTCTCGCCATTGTCAGCTGGCGCATCAGGCTCACTCCCGCCTAAGCCTGGGAGCTGCAAAGCCGAAGCATTGCTGTCACTGTCTTCACCGTCTTCACCCATATCACCATCAGTGGCTGCGCGTTCAGCAACCTGAGCTTCACAAGCTTCAGGCTCAACAGGCTCAACAGCCCCACCCTCATCAGCCACATGTTCTGCAGAGGCTTGAGACTCACCGGCTTCACTCTCACCGGCGTCACTCTCATGACCAGCGTCACCATCTTTGGCCTGCGTGAAGCGATATCAGCTGGCGCTCAAAAAAGATGCTTCTAGACGCAACAGGTTGAGGAACTAAAGACTGGGCGGCCATATCAACTATCCCAGCCTCATTGCGCGGCGAAGCCGAAGCCTGTAGGTATGGTTTCAGCTCGCTGATTCTTGGGTGGCTTCCCGTCTTGCCTCAAAAAGCACGCAATATGTAACGATACTACGCGCCTATGTGCTTTATAGGCTGGGTGATACGAACAACAAATAACAACAAGCAAGATTGATGAAAGAGTGCAGCCAAACTACTGGAGCGCCACAAGAAACGCAATGCGCCCATTAGGCGCTTCATATCTCCCGCTTCTTGGGAAGCAAGCGAACGAACAGTCTCGTCTGCTTGTTGCACCTTTAGCAACTGCCCCATGAAATGATGGTTCAAATACAGGAACACGTCGGTGCAAAAGAACGCGCTGGGGACCGACTTCGGAAACCTTTTGGCCACAGGCCGCAGCCACCAATAATTCATGACCACATCGTTTGCTGTGGGTCTGGACTCATCATTCTCCAACTGGAGCAACCGTCCACCAGCCCACTCCTTACTCGTGAGGATCTGGGTGATCGCTAGAGGGAGGTTTTGCTTCATCTCGATCGCGAGGGTCTTGACGTCACGCTCGGTCCAGCTGATCTTTCCAGGTCCTTGGAGGATCGGTCCACCGACCTAAGACCTAGCTCAGGAAGTTTAGAACTAATGCGATTTAACATGAATCATTGCGCTAACTTAAAGGCTAGGCACTCACGCTTTTCCAGACCTTCATGCTGTGTTGCAAATCCGCCATGTTGCGACAAACCCGGTTCAGGCGAATCCCGCTTTAAAGAGAGCCCAAGCTTTCACGAAAAGGAAACATGTTTGGTTGACGCTTGCAAGAAAGAATGCACTGTCAGTCAGCAAGTTCTTCCGCACGTGATGCACCTGCCCCACGCAGGAGCTCAGCCGCGGTCCATGCAGCGACAGCCGACAGAGCTGTTCCGGTGAAAAAACGTGGAGGGCCTTCACTTTGAATGGGGTTCTTTAAACACCTGACCCGGCTGGTTTCTTTTGCAGGGCTTGCCTTTCTTACACTCAGAGCGGGGGTTCACAACATGTTTTTTGCAAATGATCTGGAATTGAAATATAAGTGTAAGTATAAAATATGAGACCGAGAACACGCTGCTGTTGTGACGGATCATGAACTGGTTCCACTTCCACCACCACGGTTTGCCAAACGGCTTCCAAGCGGCGAGCTGCGCAGCAGAACCACAACAAATTGAACAGCGACGAAAAAAGAGGTAGCCGTGACCGCCACATGAACAAAAGGGTCTAGAACTTTCAGACATGTGGTAGCGGAGTTGTGTATTTAGCGGAGCGCAGCGAGTGCACTTACTGTGCGTGAGCTTTTTTTTGGCAAAGCGCGCACCATGCAAAGGCGCGTTAAGTGTAAGCACCTTTTTTTTGGCAAAGTGCGCAGCATGCAAGGGCGCATCAAGTGTAAGCACACATGGGGCACTATTTGTAAACAAAGTGCACCATACGGTGTCATATGCTGAAACGTCGTCCAAAGGACACTGTTGGAGCCTTTGGGTTGGCGCAGCATGCGAAAGAATTGATGAACTATTCACTGGTGGTCTTCCTCGCGCTTTGCCCCTGGCAGCCAGGCGCACCATCATCCACTCCTCTTTCCAGCCTGCTTCAATTCCAAAGTATTGATTTCAAGGTCTTCCATCTCATGCCATCTTCCCTCCCAAAAACGAACCCAATTTGTATGACTGCGGGTTTGGGTGACCATCTCAAACGCCGCAATCATACATTCACGGAGCAGTTTGTACTTTCCTTCAATTCTCAACTCTGCAAGCCTTGTGTTTGGATTGGTCATCAACCACACCAGTTGCAGCAATGATTTCTGGCTCAGATTTGCCGTGGTTGTCGGCAAGAAATCAGGGTGCATCCGCTCCAGCAGAACGGAGATCTATGCCTCAGAACAAATTCAAATCATATATATATATATGGTCACATTGTAATGAACCAAATCAAACTAAACATAAAATAGACACAAGTTGACAAAAGTCACAAGTCATACATTGACACCAGGTCACTCTGGGCACACCCCTCATAAAAGTAATGTTCCTCGGGATGTAGGTGTTTTGCAGATTGCCACCTTGATTCAAGGCAGCATCTGCCGAATCTTCCGATCTTGTCCGGCGACGACGTCGATCTTTCTCAGGGCGTCGATTGTCAGCATCGCGATTTGAGCCTCTCCTGCTGCCACGACCGCGACTCCTGCCCCTGCCACGGCTTCTGCTTCTTGATTCATCAGTGCTCAGACTTTGTCCTTCATCCCCATCAGAAAACAGGTCTGCCAAAGCATTGTTTGCTGCTGGAGTCGGAGCAGGCATCATCGGGACACCACCCTGCTGATGCTGCTGGTGTTGCATCGCCGCCGGCTGATGATGTTGTGGATTTACATTGCCATAATATCCAGCAAACCTGACCTGCTTGCCACCTGGGACAGGCAGAGCAGCCGCATTGGCACTGTGCCCTCCAGCAATAGCACTATTATGACTATGATGTCGTCTTGAATGACGAGCCATGAGTGCAATCACAAGAGTGGGTCTAACTTTACACCTTCCAAGTCAGCCAGAAACGCTGCATTCAATCATCACACTGTGGAACTACCTTCACAGCGGAAAGCCCAGACTCATAGGTGACATGCTACTTACTTCAGGCTGATGCTGGCTGTCAACTGGGATCTGCACCATTCATTGGCCACAGACCCGGCCTCAACCTCAGAAGAAACGGCAGTGAATGCTTCGCACACCAATCACTTTCCACAAATCAATGACACAGTTAGTCAAGACTTCTGCACATGACATGACAACACATCTGTCTGCAGACTCACTGGGCCATCAATCAATGATGAACAAATATTGTTGTCAAATAGATACACACTCTTCAGGTTCACATTCTAAATAGCTTCACAATTTGTAATGTAGACAGGTCACACACCTTTTTAAGGCACCCCTCACATCATGTCTCTAAGGAGTCTACCTTGACAAACTATCACAGAGACCTTCAACACTACAATCAGTCACAGTCACTTCCAGTGCGTTTGCCATCCCTGCTCATGCCACTGGTGCCCATGCCACTGGTGCCCAGGCCACTGCTTCGACTGTTGACGGTCGACTTGCCGCCCTCTTGTTTTGTCCTTCCCCTTCCCCTTCTCATTCTTAGAACAGGCAGCCATGAAAGCTCCCACAGTCTGAAGCTTCGATAATTCTGCAGGAATGTGCACCTTGCACTTAGTTCGGGTGCGCAACATGTCATCAAACCATTCAAACGGTCTGAATCTCAAATTACGCATCACTTCCCGATTATCCAACCACCAATTGATCTGCAGCATTTCTTTGCTTTTGAAATCAAATTCAGGTTCAACATCCTCAGGATCAACTGCAGGAAGGCCAGCAGCCTGTTGCAGCCTGGCAAGAATCCAGTCTTGCCACTGAACCCAGTTCTCCACGATGAAGCCTGTAATGTCACCAACAACAGTAGCCACCGTGTAACTATGACAATCAAAGAGCTTGAAAACATCCTCGTACAGTCCAAAGACCTTCCAGCATTTGTCATCAAAGCTGCATTGGTACGTCGAGTCAAACAGAATATGTCTGAAGACCTCACGAAGAGACTAGGCACTGCACACGCCTTTCAGATGGTCCAACACCTCTTTCATTTTCCCACCCTGGGCATTGACCTGCTCTTGCTCCAGATTGATGTTGAATTTGTTGAGGATGTTGCAAAACTTGTGAAATTTTTGTGTTCGTCTCCAGTGATCCGGTTGTTGGAGACAAAACCATCCTTTTTCAGAGTCTTCGTAACTGTCCTCATTGACTTGTTGAAGCATTTCATGGCTCCCACAACCATCAGAAAACAGAACCGACTCTTACATCTCTGATTTCTTCTCGCTTCCGGGTCCTGAAGATTGGTTTTGACTGGCCGAGCATTCGGTCGCAATAGGTCATTGGGTTGGTCACTTTGGTCGACGCGAACCTCATTTCGATCAAATTTTTTCAAGAAAGCCATGAATCTGTCAAGCACCACAGTCGGGTCATTGTCATCCAAGACCTGAAGATCAGCCTCATTGTTCACAGGCCCCTCCTCATCAGCATCATAGTCAACCCTGAAGTCTGGATCCCAGGGATCTACTACGTTGTGGGCCCAGTCAGAAACATCTGCTGACATTGTGTGTGGCGCAGTGCCCATCAACACAGCCTGCTCTGACTCTGAGGCCTTGTCTGAGTCTGGCATTGACTTCTGTGACACAGTGCCCACCATTCTCCTCTTGTGGCACTGTGCCCCTCAGTCCCATCATCTCTTTGATTGGCTGGCCTCGGCTGCTACCTGCGTCCACTATGGTGGGTGGTCTGACAGTTGCATTGGGAAGTGGTGGCCAGCTCTCCACCCTCTCTTGCACTGAACTGTCAGGCTGATGGCTTCGTGCGACTTGCTGACAAGCCCTTCTTGCATAGTTCTCCACATCTCTCACACATTGTACAAAGGCATCAGCAGTGGCATGATCATCACGTTGGGAAAAAACTTTTGTTTCATTGTTCACATTCGCAACCAGTCTCTCAAGTTCCTCCCTAAACACTCGGTTGGAGAGTTTTGAGCACGACATGCCCCACAACTCCTTCAGGTGTTGCCTAGCTTTGTTTTGACCCCCTTTGCCATGGTGAAGCTTCAAAAGTCCACTCGCGTCCACCACAGCAAAGTCCAAGTCCTCATTGATACCAACAGGCCACCGGCAAGGAACAATGTTCCCACCATGACAATCCGTGTAGATTCCTCCGAGTTTCTCAATGCTTTCAATAATCATCTCAGCTGACCAAATCATGTACTGAAGCCACAATTTTTCACAATACGGACCTCGCAGAGTCGAGTCTTGGCTCACCTGAGCAGTCACCTGCAAAACATTCACTTCAGGCCCAGAACAGGTTGTGAGCAACACCATTGCAACACCATTTGAGCGCTCGCAAAGAGCATTGTGACTGTGAAACACTTTGAGTGGCTTTGGCACTTTGGCTTTCTGGACACCACGATCGTGGCACCTCTTCAGAAATCTATAGTCCTCCAATGTCGCCTCATCAATTGAACCTGGAACTATCTTGCGTATGATTGCCACAGTGGCCTTCAACTGTGTTGTCTCAGAGGGCATGGGCAGGGTCATGTCCCAATCCACTTTGATTTTGATGGCGTCTCTGTGACAACCCTTCCCAACATACTGATAGTGACACACAATCTCTGAGAGTTGTTGGCGCTGAAGAGTGGCCAAACCAACAGCAGGAAACCACTTGCCGACATATGGTCTCACATTCCTTGGTGGCGGGCCATTATTGTTGTGAAACCGGAAGTCAGTCACTGAGGCACGGCCTTCAATGATGTCTTCCAGAGCATGAAAGTCCTCCGTTGTTGGGTGTCGGGACATCTTAGAAGTGACTTGAGCCAGTTAAGGCTTGTTGAGGCATCAAGACATCCAAACAGACTCCTGCGTTGAGTGTAAAACCACACTTCTACAACCAATTGAATTGTTTATTAATTCTGCAATTCCAACACGTCACCAATTCACTTTCTGCTGTAAGACAAAGACAGATGCCAAGCTGTGACAACCTTCTTATCGCAGTTTTACCTTGCAACCCAATCGACTAAGTTGGTCTCGCGCAATGCAAAGTCAAGAAGTATTTTCATCATCATACATTTTAAAACTTTTAGACAGCATGAGACTATTCAGTAGAGACCCATACTAGATTTGACAATTTCTTGACAATGCTGCAGGGAACTGTGTCAGTCAGTACAAATTGACTTTGATTCAAATACTGAGTCCAAAACAACTGTTGAAGTTGGCCAAGCACCACACCTCAAACAGCAAACGCAATCCTCTCAGAAAATATACCCAACCTTTGAATCCTTTTCTTGTAGACTTAACTGACAGTTTTTGCACCCTTGCCACCTGTCAGTCTCTCAGACCTGATATTATGCTTCTGCTTCTGCACGGCCTCAGCATGAATTCAACTTTCAATGAACCTTCAGTCACTAGCACTGTAGGACACCTCATTCACTGTTGCGCAGTGAGAACAAAACACTTTGCTATTTTTGCACAGGGCAGAAAAGAAGCCCCTGCAGGGCAGGAAAGTGCAGGGCAGAAAAGAACCCTGCAGGGCAAGAAAGAAGCCCCTGGACACCAGGAAAGAAACCGGGCAGGAAAGAAACTGCAGGGCAGGAAAGAACCCCCTGCAAGGTGGCAGAGGAACCTCTCCAGGGCAAGAAAGAAACCCCTCAGGGCAGAAAAGAAGCCCCTGCAGGGCAGAAACGAAGCCCGTGCAGGGCAGGTAACAAAGAAACCTCTCCAGGGGCAAGAAAGAAACCCCTGCAGGGCAGAAAATACAGAAACCCCTGCAGGGCAGAAAAGAAACCCTTGCAGAGCAGGATGCAGAAAAACAATCCTCTGGGCAGAAAAACAATCCTCTGAGTAGCCTACTTGTCTGAAACCACCAGGTCCACAAAGGGCGAAAAAAAAACACAGGGAAGAATTAAAACCCAGCCCAAACACTGAAGACCCCCTTAAAGAGAACGCTCAAGAAGAGCATACTATGAACCGTAGCAAAGAATGTGAGGCCTCTAGAGGTATCACGGTATCGGTACGTATCTGTCACATGGTAAATTAAATCAACATGTCAAGATATGTAGATACATATAATTGTCAACTTCAAGACCTGAAAGACTCACTTACAACAAAAGCTGGAGCATTCAATTTTGTTAAGCCACCTGAGGAGTGAAACCCTTGTGTAAACCTAGGTTCGTCTCCACACAGAAACTATCTCTCTGAAAATCTCACGTGCACCAAAGTTGCCCAGCTCTTGCAACGGACGTCCAGTATACGGCACTTGCCTCAGTTTCTACACTTGCTGCTTGGTTCAGATGTGCTATATTTTTCACGCAAATGAGCTGGGGACCGCATTCATGGTTTTTTCAAGCATCTCTTTTGGCCATGAAGCATGTAGTAGGAATGTTGGCTGTCAGCAGCCAAACTCTTCTTCGCGAACTCTGGGAAGCTCATCAAAGAAACCAAGCCTTCACCAATGCCTCACATTGCATGCGACAGCGCTATACAAACACTTGAGCTTTGGTGGGAGCGGCAATGCCTCTGGCAAGAGGATGCAAAAGACTGGAAAAGTGTTGAGATGTTGATCCGGAGTTCGGGACAAGGACCCGCTGTTGTACTCACACACGCACAAAGGCAGGCCTTCAGTCTCTGGCAACTTGAAACCAAATGGCCTTGTAATCTCTGAACAATGTCCTTTTCCATTTGATTGGTGAAAGGTTGGTGCCTTGTCCGTATACTCTCTGAAAGCGCTGGTTCTCTTTGGGCACCAAATGCACCCGCCAATTGGAGCCACTCATTTGGCCTGAGTTCTGGCTCGACTGTCTCGACTGGCTCGGCTTGGTTAGCCCTTGCAGCTCCCATGTCTTGGGCCAAAGAAAAATGAAGCGTTCCTCTCAAGGAGATTTTTGATGCTTAGCTGCAACAACCACTGCGCCTCCAACCTAATTCCAATGGCCTCCAACCTAGAAGCGATGGCCTCCAACCTACTAGCGATGGCCTCCACCCTAGTAGCGAAGGCCTCCTTTCAAGGAGTTTTTCGATGAACTACAACAACCACCGCACCGAATACTCCTAACGACAAGTCGACGACAAGGACACCTTGACACTTGGACTCAGATCTTCTGAGGCTGCGTAGGCTATCGTAGGCTCTGTTCTTATCTCAAAGTAACGTTCCAAGTACTCGAAGTTCCACTTCTCCGCCACATCTGAACCTCAAGGTGTTGCAATCAGCATACGCTAGCCCTCATCAACAGTGGGTTCACACAGGTTCTCAAATCACATATATAAGTTCACAAACAATAGGTTCACAAACCATTCGCATGTTTTAAGGTGCTGTTGAGATTGTTTGAGATGTTGTCGAACTTGGTCAAGCGGCCGTACCCTTTCAGCACTGAAGGTTGTCGATCGTGCAGCTGCCCAAGGAATTCGTTCCAGCTCTCAACAGGCCTCAGCTACGATGCAGCACCATGCAAAGCCTCCAAAGCAACAACCCAAACACCTCTTTTGCAAGACAGGTGAAATCAGGTGAAGCAGTATTTCTTTGTGAAAGGGGCAGAAGGTATTGCGTGTTGCACAGCAGTATTGAAAAGTATCAAACATTTGAAGAGTCTGACAGCCACAAGTTATTC
>JAOBYK010848653.1:0-26129 GCA_025434845.1 Phenganax subtilis
TCAGAATAAAATAAAGTTGAAAAAAAATTTTAGAAGTTGATTTTTGATTTTGATTTTTGAGTCTGAAAACACCTTTTCAGATCAAAATAAAGCTTGAAAAAAAATTTTAGAAGTTGATTTTTGATTTTTATTTTTAAGTCTGAAAACACCTTTTTAGAACAAAATAAAGTTGAAAAAAAATTTTAGAAGTTGATTTTTGATCTTTATTTTTGAGTCTGAAAACACCTTTTTAGAACAAAATAAAGTTGAAAAAAAATTTTATAAGTTGATTTTTGATCTTCATTTTTGAGTCTGAAAACACCTTTTCAGATCAAAATAAAGTTGATTTTTGATCTTTATTTTTTAGTCTGAAAACACCTTTTCAGATCAAAATAAAGCATAAAAAAATTTTTGAAGTTGATTTTTGATTTTTATTTTTGAGTCTGAAAAGACCTTTTCAGATCAAAATAAAGCTTGAAAAAAAATTTTATTGGTTGATTTTTGATCTTTATTTTTGAGTCTGAAAACACCATTTCAGAACAAAATAAAGTTGATTTTTGATCTTCATTTTTGAGTCTGAAAACTCCTTTTCAGATCAAAATAAAGTTGATTTTTGATTTTTATTTTTGAGTCTGAAAACACCATTTTAGAACAAAATAAAGTTGATTTTTGATTTTTATTTTTGAGTCTGAAAACACCTTTTCAGATCAAAATAAAGCTTAAAAAAAATTTTATAAGTTGATTTTTGATCTTTATTTTTGAGTCTGAAAAGACCTTTTCAGAACAAAATAAAGTTGATTTTTGATCTTCATTTTTGAGTCTGAAAACACCTTTTCAGATCAAAATAAAGCTTTAAAAAATGTCTTAGAATCGGTGTTTTACTATCTACTGTTTCTTAACTAAACTTACACTTCTTTCTAGTGAGTTTATTGGTTCCTTTACTACAATAACCACTTTTTTTGAACTAAAAAGCCATTTAAAAAGTTTTATTATCATCATACAACATAAAATAATAAAAAATAGAAATAGTATAATTGGTGAACAAAATACTATGAATGGTGTAAAAGCTATAAGGCTTATTGATAAGATCACAAAGATTGTGAATTTTAAAAGTATGTAAATAAACATATTTTTCTCTTTTTCTTTCAAGTATTAATATAAAATCTACTAATATATTTTATTTTATTAATCAATTTCTTCTTCCTTTAGATTAGTATCTGAGGGAGGTTCTTTCTTTGGTGAAGTATTTATGCTCTTATGAATAACGTGTTTTCCTACTACTATTCCTCCTGAAAGAATTCCCACGAGTGGAATGTATGGAGTAACGTATTCTAAGATGAGTTTAATATCTTTTCTAAATGGTTTGTTCTCTGTGAGTTCCTTTCCTAGTTTTGTTTGGTCTTCAATCAAACTTAGGTGTTGTAAAAGTTCAGAGAATTTTCCAATGATGGTGTCTGTTAACATCTCATTTGTCTCATTCAATTGAGTTCTTTGATAGTCTTTGTAAATTTTCTCAAGTGTTTTTTCTGAGGCTTTCTTAATGTAAGTTACAGAGTGCTTAATTTCTTTTGCGTCTGCAAGTTTTAAAAGTTCTTCTCGAATGTTATTTGAGTCAATTTATTTTATAATTAATAAAATGATTTGATTTTTCATGTTCATTTTATTATCTAAAAACCTAGTTATAAAAACTTTTAGTTTTTTATTCTAATAGTATATCGTTGAATATTATTGTGCAGTCATGCAAGCAATATGTAAATGAGGTTCAACATCAAAAAAGTCAAAAAATTTTTTCAGTGAAAATTAAGCCTAAAAACCTAGTTTTAGGAAAAAAAAGTAGAAAAATTTTTCAGTAAAATTAAGTCTGAAAACCTAGTTTTAAACTTAAAAAAAGTTAAAAAACTTTTTTGTCAATATTAAATCTGAAAACCTAGTTTTAGGATGAAAAAAAGTCGACCGGCTCGTGACCTTGAGTGACCTTTACTTAACGTTGTAAGCACCATTAAAAGTGTTGAGTCCGCAGTCCACTATTAAAAGCGCTGAGTTAGCGCTTTTGACTTAGAAGTTATATCTTTTTTTAGTAGACTAAAAAAGGCCGATTCTCGCATCATTTTGAGTGCTCATCGCGATCGAACAAGCGGAGCGAGTGAGTAAGTGATGAGTGTGAAAAAATGTGCTAGAATCGGCCTTTTTTAGTCTACTAACTTGCCACTGCAAATGATGTATTATATAATAAGGTGTGCTGTTTTAATCCAGCTGTAACGTGTGCTATTTACATAGTGGGTTATATGTCACGCATTGCTAGGTTTTTTAGCACATAAAGGTGTGCTAACGTTTTACAAGGGACTTGGTTAGCACAGAAGATGTGCAGCGAAAACACACGCCATGTGTTTTCAAGCACGTCCATTTTTTAGAGTCCAATGCCAGGAAAGTTTTTGATGATGATTGATAATGATTAAATTACAGCTTAAGAACAAATATAAGCGGAATTGCTTATGAGTTACGAAGAATAAACTAAAACACACTTAAATTACACACAAACTAACTAAACCAACATTTTGTATGCTAACTATAAGAATATTTAGATTTAACTATGCTAAAAGGTGAAAGTGACGATTTACTACATAGCTACAAATGCTACAAAAAGACTAATGGGTAAGAACTATATTAAGCATTGTACATAATCACTCTTATATTTAAAACTATTTGGGATGATAAAAGTGTTCTTGAATCGATCCGTTTGACAGTTTGGACCAAGTCATTTATTGTGAGTTCTAAGTAAATAAGGGCACCTGCTCTCTGCTGGAATAAGATGGTGCAGTTTCTGATCGCATTCATGCAGGCGTCAAGGAAAAGTTTTTTGCAAGCGTTTGCACTACGATCGTGTAATGTGGTAAGATTGGCTTGCTTTAAGGCATTGTCATATGAGGTATCAGGAATAAGTCTTCTTAGGCAGCGCTTCTGCACCCGTTGAATCTCCGAGCTTAGGTATACAGAAACAGAGTCGTGATAAACAGGTGCTGCATTTTCTAAGATGGGTCGAATACACGCACAATAGACGTGTATAATCTCGTGATGTGGCAAGTTAGCTCGTTTTAGTTGATTTATTAAATTAAATCTCTTATTTGCTTTCGAAACCACACTTTCAATATGTTTATCCCATCTCAAGTCATTACTGATGATCGCACCCAGAACTCGTGCATCCTCGACAATATGGATTTGTGTATTATTGATCAGCATGGGTGTGAAAGAATTAATTGAAGGCACTTTACCAATAAAGTGGATACGAAGCTCTTTGCATTACTCCTCATTTAATTCTGCAAGATTACTTCAGGTCCATGACTGGATTTCATGAACAGAAGACTGGATATGACTGACATCGCCATCGTTTATCTTTTCAGAAAATGAAGTGTCGTAGACACATTTCCACACCTTGGTGGAGGAAAATGAAAGGTCGTTAACCATAAGTGCGTAAAGCCATGGACACAACTTAGTTCCTTGAGGAACACCGGCACGAATATCGTTCCATTCAGACCCACCACCATTTGGTAGGATAACACGCTGTCTGCAGCTAGTTAGAAAATCTAAAATCCATTTCTTAGTCAAACCAGAAAGGTCCAAAAGCATGATTTTATTGGCTAACGTTTTGTGATCGATAGGATCAAATGCCTTTCTGAAATCGAACAGTACTGTAAGAATCGCAGTGCCAGGTTTATCTGTTGCTGACGACCATTCATGTTACATTGATATCAGGTTTAAAGTTGTGGACGACTTCGGGACTACACCAAATTTATAAGGGTCCAAGATTTTTAGGATTGACTTCTTTAATTCCCTCTCAAAAACAAAATCTTTGGCTACCTTTGATACTGCTGATGTCAAGGAAATCGGACGTAGATGCTTGTGTAGTTCTGTCACTTGGTTGACCTTCGGCAATGGTGTAATATTCGCTCTCTTCCATTGGAATAGTAATTTTTCAGCGCGAAAAGAGCAGTTTACAAGTAAACATACAGGGTATGTTAAGATTTCTGCAAAATATTTCAGTAACCACGGGGGGTTTTGGTCAGGACCTGAACTTTTATTGGTGTTGAGGGATTTTAATTTAATGAAAGTATCATACTCTGACCCTTGTATGGGGGATTCGTCTTGAAGTTCATTAATTTTATCTGATACAGAAAGTGAAGCATATCTGAGTTGTGGTCCTAAAAACGCGTCATTAATCAGCTGTGCCACTTTGTTAGGGGAAAGACAATTTATACCAGCGACTGCATTAAGTGGTGAGGAGCTGTCGATCCTTGACCATGGAGTATAGCCACAGATCTTTTTAACTTCAGTCCACCAACGTTTAGGTTTGCTACTTTTTTAACTGTTTAACTTTTGATTGGTAGTAGTTCTGGCAACACTGCTTTCGTTTGCTGTTAACAAGGTTCCGGTAATAGACTGCATGACTGTATGACAGTATGACTGTATGACTAATGTGAATTTTCGCCACTCATCACAATACTACAAAGTTTCGAAGACACTTTGCACTGCAGACAGCTATCACGAAACTTTTATCCTTGTAAACGAACAGTTGAGAAAATTATCAGCCATCACATTATTCCTATGTGGTGGTGAAGGCGTTCTTTTCTGAAATAATATGATGAGAAGGAGTTTTGTTTTATTAAGGAGCGCCCTTTTATTCGCACTTGCAAATGTGTAATTATACCGGTTACAACTCTTTTCCCGAGAAAGATGAACTAAAAGAGAAACTGACTCCACGTGCGAACCATGCACTGCTTACTTTTACCGTATTCCAAGACCTTTTAGGTGTGTATCTTTTAAGATGCCTCACTTTTGCAATTAAAGTATTTTAAGCAACAACTGTCCGTACACGATCTATCTACATAAATGATTTGCCAGAATGTTTGAAAAACACAATTCCGGAGATGTACGCTGACGATACCCAATTATATTCATCTTCTGCAAGTTTCTCAGAACTTGTAACAAAACTTAGTGGGGACTTGGAAAATATAGTAAGATGGGTCTCTAAAAATAAATTGCAACTGCACACTAAAAAGTCAAAAGCAATGTTTATAGGATTTTCCTATAACTTAAGAAACAAAATAGGTGAAGAACAAGTAATTATAAATGAAAAGCCTGTAACTCGCTTCTCTTCTTTTCGATGCTTCGGAGTCGAATTAGATGAAAACATGTACTGGGAAAATCATATAGATTCAATATTTGAAAAAATTAGCTCCGGTATTGGAGTAATTAAAAGAGTAAAGCCATATGTACCTAACAAAACTTTAAAAAATCTGTACAATTCTTTCGTACTTCCTTACCTTGACTATTGCTCACCTCTATGGGATAACTGTGGCCGTGGACTTAAGGAAAAATTACAAAACTTACAAAATAGGGCGGCAAGAATTATGACAGGGGCCAGTTACGATGCTAGGCCTGCTGATTTACTCCATGCAATGTCTTGGAAGAATCTAAATGAGCGACGTTGAATGAATAAATCCATTATGATGTTTTAAATATTAAAAAACCACTGAGCTCCGATCTTAAGAAATAAATTTATTATAAGGGAAAACAATCTTAGCAACTGTAATCTTAGAAATGCTGATATTAACCTGTCACTTCCTAAACTAAAAACTGAATATTTAAAAAAAAGCATCAAATATAGTGGGGCTATGGTATGGAATAGTTACCTAGCAAGGCAAAGCAAGCAAAATTGCTAAGTAGCTTTAAAACTTTGATTAAATAATGTAGTAACTGAGTCAGACATCGACTAGTTCTAGATTTTAACTTTTTAGTGTGTGCGTGTGTGTGTGTGTGCTGCAGGGGGGGGGGTGAGTACTTACTCTCAAAATATATATCAACTCTTATGTAATTTATTGATTTTTATTACTAATGTAATCTGTGTGACGCCCCTCATGAAATTCATCTTTGGGCGATGAGGGTATCGTGTTTAAATAAAGTTATTCATTCATTCACTCATTCATCGGTAATACAGAAATATAAACTTGCTCACTTGTTTGTTACCTGACCGTCTAGGTGAAGTTTAATGACTCAATGTTGTGCGAGGTAGCTCATAATGGCTTGTTGTTACGTATGAAGTAGAATTTGGAAAGTTCATTAGGATTCAGCCCTGATGCAACACTATTCTCAAAAAGCAGCGTATAAGCAAATTCTGCAAGAATAGTAAAACAGGCTTTTGACCAAAAAAAAAAAGTTTATTGCTAGACTAGAACATGGATTCAGATGTCATAGGTAAGGTAAAACAGGTAAACTTTATTTTAACACGTTAACCACTTCAACAAATGCAGGTTTCCAAGTAGGACGTAAATAAAAACTACGGATATTTACAAATTAATAAAAACACACAACATAATGAATAAAAGTTATATACACATACAATTAAAGGTTATTCTTAATCAGGCTGACATTAGAAATTGTACTGTTAAACATGGATAAAGACTCACTATCTCTAGCTGATTCAAACAATGAATTCCATATCCTGGGTCCTCTAAAACAATTTTTTTTTTTGAGATCTTAAATTTTTGGACTCGGAAGGACGTAAGTAGAACCTGATCTTCGTAAATTATAGTGATGGACAGTATAAGAAATATCAAAAATTTCCTTTAATTTTGTCAGTCCCATATTATTTAAAACGTTGTACATGAGCTTGGCTGTTTTCTGAGCCCTCTGCTCTTCTAGAGTTTCCCATCCAAGTAGACTAAGGGATAAGATTTGTATGACCATGCTCATTTTTACAATTCAATTACAATTCTGGCACTTCTATTTTGAAGCTTTTGCAAATGGTTAGTAAGAGTAATACCAAGTGACGCCCAGACTTCACAGCAATGTGCCTTTAGAGTATCTTGGTCCGTATATTTTCTAATTTTCTTCATGGCACTAATACCGGCGGATATTCTTTTCGAAATGTAATCAATATAACTATCCCAAGCTATATTTTCGTCCAGTTGAACTCCAAGAGCTTTGGAACCCGAGCCCTTTTTATCGGCTCATCACCTACAGACACCCTGGGTTCCGAGTTTAGGTTATTGATATTGTGGGGAGAGCCGACCAAAAGGTATTTAGTTTTGACTACATTCAAACAGAGTTTATTAGCTAACAGCCGCCTCTTAACATTGAGAAGATCGAGATTCAAGGTCCGCTCGGCTTCCTCAATAGATTTGCCAGTTGCAGTTATATTGGTATCATCAGCAAATCGTTAATATATGCTAAAAATAGAAGCGGACCAAGAATCGATTCCTGGATTACACCACACTTTACTGCCTTTAGAGTAGAAAATTTTCCATTTGCATAACATATCTGTAAACGATCAGCAAAGTTTGATTTAAACAGATTAAAAACCTTACAATCCACTCCATACAATTTAAGTTTTGCTAATAATATTGTATGATCAACGATGTCTAAGACTTTCCTCAAGTCTAGAAAGATGACAAGACTATACAGACCATGTGTAATATTCATGTACCACTAGTTCGTGCAGTCTAATTGTGTTGATATGGTAGAATGAAATTGCCTAAAACCGAAGTCGTGTTTTGATAAAATATTATTTATTCTTAGATAATCATAAATTTGCTCATATAATGTTCTCTCAAAAACCTTTCAGATAATTTGTAATTTTGAAATTGGGCAAAAATTTTCCAATACGTTCTTCAGGCTTTTTTTTTGTGTAGCGGTGTAACTTTTGCAGTCTTCTAATTTAATGGAAATATACCAGTTAGAAAGGAACAGTTGAGTATTTTAGTTATTGAATTTGTGATAAATGGGGCTGCCTATTTAAGAACTCTAGGCGGTATTTTATCGATACTTGTCGCTTTAGAGCAAACTAAATTACTAAGTGATTTAAAAACTTTCGAACTACGAAAAGTTTGAAATGTGAAAGACTTATCGTCAACTTTGTTGATGTAATTTTCAAAATTGGAGTTACATCCACGAATTGAAGCTGCTATTCTCGAGCTCACATTGACAAAATAGTAATGGAAACATTCAGAAATTTTGGATGGGGATGAAATAGTATCTTGATCAGTTTTAATTTCATTAATGGTACACTGATTCTCTTTCCTTCCCAGTCCGACAATGCCATTTATGAATTTCCAGGCTTCCTTAGGATTATTTGTCTGCTTCCTTTTCTTACTTCTATAGTATTCAACTTTGGCTTTTTTTGTTGCAATATTAACACCGTTTCGAAAGGTTTTGTACTGCCCCCAGTCAGCACTAGAACTTGAAGACACTGCATTTTTTTTAATGATCTCTGGTTATCATGATACTTCTAATCTCTCTCGTTATCTATTGAACGCTCCCTCTGTTTCTTACTCTACTATGCCTTACTGGTGCATGCTTATCAAGTATGTTTAAAAATAAATCCTTCCACAAATTCCACTTATCATCAACATTGGATAAGTTATCTATTGCATGCCATGGTTGGCGATGGAGATATTCTTGAAGTATCAAATTGTTAAAATGCTTAAATTACGAAATGAAATTTCCTTGACAGCATTAGTTTTAGCGGTTACATTAATTTTTCTGACCACGTAAATCACTCCCAAACTGACTGGCTCCGTTATCTGCAATTTGTTCGCGAGGTAACAAACTCATAAATGATGTCGTCAACGCAAACTATGCTTTACAGAGAGGTGTAAACTATAACAATCTGATCCAAATTCCTACTACTAGATTGACTCATGCCTTCAATCATCCATCATATTGTTTTGTTCCCCGAATTATGCTATCAAATGTCATGTCTCTTGTCCCTAAACTAGTTGAAGTTCAAGAGTTCTTATTAAGGAACAAGGTTGACATAGGTTTTATCACAGAGACGTGGCTTAAAGACGTCACCTGTGACTCTGTTGTAAATATCCAAGGATACCAGATCTGTCGAAAAGATCGTTTAGATCAACAAAATGGTGGGGTTTGTATATACCTTAGAGACGGTATCAGATACGAAGTTCCAGAGAACCTCCAATCACGAGATTCTCTGGTTAATGCTCATGCCAACTCGGCTCTCCCGTGGTTTTTCCTGTTTAATTGTTGCTGTGGTCTACCATCCACCTGGTTCCGACCCACAATCAATTAAAAATCACTTGTTTCAAAGCCTTTCAAACGCAGAGTCGATCTTCCCCAATTGTGGTATGATTGTTGTGGGAGATTTTAACCGTCTTAACACCAAAGGCTTACAACATCATTTCAAACTAAAGCAACTAGTTAAATCAGCCACAAGAAATCAAGTAATTCTTGATTTGATTCTTACCAATATGGACCAGTTTTTCTCTTTACCGGGAACTAACCCACCTTTTGGTCTCTCTGACCACAATACCATCTTAATGAATCCCAAAGTACGTGCTCAGGGCCAGTCTACTAGAAAAACTATCCTGGTTCGAGGTAAAAGAATGAGTAAAAAGAATGCACTTGGTCGTTATTTCAATAACGTCGATTGGTTTTTTGTTAATGAACAAACTGACTGTGAATGCAAACTGTTGGCCTTCGAGATGTTGGTGAAAGTTGGTTTGGAAAATATCATGCCTTTTAAACCGATTAGAGTGTACCCTAAAGATGCTCCGTGGATGTCCATCAAACTGAAAGAACTAATTCGCTTGCGTCAATCCGCCTTCCATGCTAATAGAGAAGGGAAGACTTATAAAGCATTAAGAAATAAAGTTAACAGAGAATAGAAACTTTGTAAAGCAAACTTCTACGTTTCGAAAGTTCGAGATCTTAAGGGAGCTAACTCCAGGCAGTGGTGGAAGGAAGTAAAGAAGTTGAGTGGTTTGACCAAGGAAGACTCCAGTGTGTTGCTAAATAAAATAGCAGTCCCCGTGTTTGAAAATATGTCTCGTCAGGAGGTCGCCTACCAAATTAACCCAGCCCTGCTTGAACCACTCGAAGTATTCCAACTGCTCGATCCCACAACCGCATATTTACCTTTTGATAAAGATGTTGAAGTCCTTGAGGTTCCAATTTACTGTGTGTACTCTGCGCTTTTACTTCTTAACAAACATAAAACCTCCGGTCTAGATGGTCTTCCTAACTGGCTGTACAAGGAATTTGCCGAAGTTTTAGCAGCCCCTGTGGCTGATATACTGAATGCATCTTTTAGAGATCAAAAATTACCTATGGGCTGGAAACTTGCAGATATTACTCCACTCCCTAAAGTCAAACAAGTTAAGGACCCAAAAAAAGGACTCCACCCAATTTCTTTGACTTCATCACTCTCAAAGATCGCTGAAGACATTGGAGTATCTGACTATATCAAACCGGCTGCTATCAAGTCTCTTGACTCAAATCAATTCCGGACCATCCCAAATTCTTCGACTGTCATGGCTTTAATAAGTATGCTCCATAAATGGCTGAAGGACACCGACGGTAAAGGGCTCATCAGTTCGAGTTTTGCTATGCGACTACCGTAAAGCCTTCGATCTGATAGATCATTCTCCTCTTGTCACTAAATTGAAACAGCTAGATATCCCAAGTAGTGTCATCAATTGGGTAATTAGTTTCATTACAGGCAGATCACAACGAGTTAAACCGGGACAAAACTGTTTCTCAGAGTGGGGTGCTTTACCCTCCGGCGTTCCTCACGGAACTAAGCTGGGGCCTTGGTTGTTTCTGGTTATGATAAAGGATCTGTCCATATCAGATCCTTTTAGCATATGGCAATATGTTGATGATTCGACAATTTCTGAAACTGTGCTTAAAGCGGCGCAGAGTAGTGCTCAGCAAGCGGCCGATCAGGTTCTCGATCGGTCTAGAGCGAACAAGTTTGAGCTAAATTGTGATAAAACTAAAGAGTTGATCATTAATTACAGTCGGCCCAAACAGACGGATCTTTTCCCTGGAATCTACATAGATGGTCAGTCAATCAGTATTGTATCTAGCGCAAAATTATTGGGTGTAACGCCGAACTCCGATTTTACTTGAAACAATCATATTGAGAATCTTGTTTAGTGAGCATCCGGGAAATTGTACTTTCTGGTTCAACTTAAACGTGCCCAAGTTTCACAGGCTGATATTGTCCTGTACTACTGTGCATGTATTAGATCAGCAATAGCCTATGCTTGTGCAGTATTTCACCATGCTCTCCCTAAATATTTACGTGAAGAGCTGGAGCGTGTCCAGAAAAGAGCGGTAAACTGCATCTTCCCAGGCATTCCGTACTCCAGGGCCCTGGAAATGGCTAATATAAAGTCCATCGACGATCACCACGAAATACTCACAAATAAGCAATTTAAAACTATAATGGAAGACCCCAACTGTAAGCTGAAACATTTATTACCTGAAGTAAACGACGATTTTAGATACGATTTACGAACATTTAGACCTCTAGCTGTTCCAAAAACAAGAACTATACGTTTTTCCAACTCATTCATTATTTCTTGTAGTAATGGTTATAATGCGTCAGCTTGCTCTAGTACAAATGACTCATAATTTTGACCTTCACTGTACATAAAACTTGCATGTTTTTTCACAACAGATTAATAAGTTTCTTGTATAGGTAAAATTTTAATAATAATAACGAGTAACTAATGACGAGTAACTAATAACGAGTCACTTAGTTTATCACAAGCGACTCATAGTTTTGACCATTTTTGTCAATAGTATTGCATGTATTTTTATTGTTGACTAGTAAATCCTGTAGAAGTAATTATTTTCAACTCAATTTATAGGTCATGTAACAGCCACGCAATTCAGTTCAGTGTAACTGCAATGTGACATTGTTGTATTAAATCTATCTATCTCAAATCTATCTATCTATCTATCTCTATCTATCTAACCTGTATGAAAGACATCAGAGAATACAATGAATATCCATTTTTTTAATAAACAGTACGACCCATAGCTGTACAGATACGGAGCAGTGACGTGCCAGGCCTATAATTCATGGACTTTTAGCTGCAATTTGTAACACTGGGACACCTGGTTAGTACTAAATCAAGCTATCAGTCTTTACGTATTTGAAACTGAATTTATCCCATTTTTGGAGTTGAGAGTGCTACGAATGTCGAGTCTAATTTAAAAAAACTGATTGCTATTATAGCATAAGGTAGTAACATATCGCTTTTTTTATTCAACAGCACCTTAATAAATTAACGCTGTAGCAGATACGGACGGGCATGATACCAATAGTTTAGCATTTATTTAGTTATTCATTTACAAATATTTACATACTGTAGTCTTTCACAATCAGGGATTTTCAAAGGGCCGTGCAACACACACACATACACACACACAGATAACTGATAGATGGTCTTGTAAATTCTTCACAAATAACTGATAGATAACTGATTGTCTCATAAAATAACTCATAGATAATCTCACAGATAACTCACAGATAACCGATAGATAACTGATAGATAACTGATAGATGGTCTCATAAATAACTCACAGACAACTGATAGATAACTGATTGTCTCATAAAATAACCCACAGATAATCTCACAATTAAGTCACAGGTAACTGATAGACATATGATAGATGGTCTCATAAATAACTCACAGATGACTGATAGATAGCCGACAGATGGTCTCATGAAATAACTAACAGATAATCTCACAGGTAACTTACAGATAATCTCACAGATGACCAAAATAGGTGCTCTAACACACCTCTCTTATCAAAGTCTTTCAATACATCATCTACATGATCTACAGTCTTTCTACAACATAGTAGAACCATCTTTATTTTTCCCAGTAACTATTATGAGAAAGATTCAAAGGGAGTAACTCTGTTAGTGGAGTAATGTTATTGAGGATTTTATCAGTAGAAATTATAAGGAGAACTTTAGATTTGACATCAAAAACTGAGAGCACTTCCAGCTTTTACTTAGACTAAAAACATTCCCACTTCATAACATTAAAAAATCAAAACCAAGTATAGTGAACACCATCATAGACAACCTTCACATTAACCTAATTGACTCGATACACTATAAGGAAAAAAGCATTGAAAAACGTGGATCAAGACATGTGGTGAAAAATTATTACGATGAAACACTATTATCAGCAAGGTCAAAGGTAGGAATTAAAACTTATATTAGTAAACTATGAGCACTTCATATTGCGAGCATATCTATTACTATTTTCTTTATATTGTCACACCTTGGACATATGTGTTCCCTATTTCTCCATCTCCTAACAGCCTCCATTTGGTGTTTCTTCTTGACGTCGTCTGATAATTTTTGTGGTCTAATACTAGATGATTATTTATGGTGATTGGGCATATCCTCTCTTTTGACATATTCGAATTTATAGCAATTTTTATTCTTGTTTGATCTACCTGATTTACAATTATTAGTGCGTTCACAACACATTTTTACAATGCCGGTATTTATGCCTAGATGCTGAATAATAGCACACACACTGTTCAAATATGAGATCTCATTTGTATCTTGATTCATGGCTTTCACACACCTTTTATTCTCATGAATTTTGGTAGCAAACGTATACTCGTGGTTAGTTGCTGATTTTTTACACTTATCTTTCTAGGTCCTCATTTGTAGGTTATGTATTGTATTGTCTCTTTTGTCCCAATTTATATGATCAATTATATCCCGTCTGGTATAGGAGCGTTTAAACCCTCACAAACAAACCAGTGAACAAGATATGACTTTTGTCTACCACCATATCTTCCGCATAACATTGCATATACCCAGAGTTAATCTTTTTACCAACTTGAGATATTTTCTTAATTATATTTACAATTTTTACATCCTCAACAGAAGCGTATTACTTATAAACCTGTTGCACCTTATAAATATGACTATCAATTTCAATTTCAATTCCACTCATATATTTAGTAATTGATAATATACCTTTAAAAGGGTTTAAAAACATCAATGGCTTAAAGAGATATCATTTCAAAGAACATGGAGGAAAATAAAATATCCACTACTAATATAAAAAGAGGTGATCTTGAGAAATTATCCAAAGACAAATTAATTAAGATTGTAATGAATCAGAAGCAGCCCAACTATCGACCTGTTAAGCAGGATGGTGATAGACAAGGGTACGTTAGAAACCCAAAAACGAACCGACTAATCAAGATAAATGGACCCACACATGGGAAACTGTACCCTATAGAATCGAAAAAATTCACTGATGAAACAGATAAGAGATATATGAATGTGGTTATTGATCACTATAGATGTTTTAGAAAAAAAATACAACAAAATTAAGTCATTAAACCAGTGTCCCCACCAAGAACTAAAACTTTTCAATTAGATTTAGCATTGAAGGGTTACACAAAACTATATAAAATCAGCATTTGTAATGATAAAGATGCTTTAGTTCCGCTAAACAAAAAAGTAAAGATGTGGAGTCAAATATTGAGAATATTCTAGCATCAAAGAAAGGACTAAAATTTGTTGAGACTTTGAAGGTTACATTTAAAAAAAATATCTGACGAAAACATTATAATAAAGACAGCCTATTTCAAAAGTACACCCCAAACAACTATAAATCAGCGCAAGATAGCTGAAGCATTACAACTGTCTAAACAATAGATATTAAATAACATTGCAGTTTGGATTTCAGAAGGATCTGGATGGACTGTTTAATCTGTGGATAATCACTGCCTCAATATAGTAATATACAAACCGATAAATGATTTATCATTTATCAAACTACCACGAGAACTCAGAAACAGTGCAAAGGGATTCATTAACATGAAAAATAAGGACAATCGATGTTTTAGATGGTGTCATATCCGACATTTAAATCATCGAAATGTATATCCTCGGAGGATCTAAAAACCTGATGAAGACTGTGTTAAAATTTTGATTATAAAGGTATTGAGTTTCCAGTAAATTCTAAAGATTATAACAAAATCGAATGACCAAATGAGATCAACATAAGTGTATTCGGCTATAAAGAAAACCAACCATACCCAGTCTATGTATCAAAGGAGAAATATGAAGACCATATTAACCTGTTATTGATTGCAGAAAATGAAAATAGGCATTATGTACTTATTAAAGACTTTGACAAGTTTATGTTTAAACAAAGCAAGCATAAAAAAAGAAAGCATTTATGCATGTATTGCTCACCGTGTTTTAGTTCTAAAAGAGTATTAACCAATCATAAAGAAAACTGTATTATAGTTAATGGTACACAGGCAATTAAAATGCCAACCAAAGACAACAACATATTAAAATTTAACAACTTTCTTAAAGAGATGGCTGTTCTGTTTGTTACCTACAGTGATTTTGAAGCTATTGTAGAAAAAGTACATAGATGTAAGCCTAAGAATAATAAAACATACACTAAAGTCCATCAAAAACACATAGACGGGAGATATGGATATAAGGTCGTTGGTTGTTATGATGAAAAGTACTTCAAACCAGTACAGATCTATAGATGTGAAAAAGCTGTTTACAAATTCATGGAAGCTAGGCTTAAAGAGGTTGAGTACTGTAAAAAAAATTATGAAAAAGAATTTTAACAAGCAATTAATAATGACAATAGATAATGAGGATGGATTTCAAAAAGCTGATACATGCCATATATGTGGTAAGAGATCGATATACTGAGAAAGATAAACCAGCTAGAGATTACTGTCACATCACTGGAAAATATAGAAGCTCGGCTCATCAAGATTGTAACTTAAAACTTAGGATAAACCAGAAGAAATCCAAATACCTGTTATATTTCATTATCTCCGAGGAAATTATTCAAATTTCATCATGCTGGAGATCGAAAAGGTCGTTAAGAAGCATTTATAAACAAATAAAAAAGGTGAAGAATGTCAAATGAACATTAATGTAATCCCTAATAATATGGAAAAATACATGGCTTTTATGCGGGGTAATCATCTTACATTTATTGAGAGTTTTCAGTTTATGAACTCATGTCTAGCGAAAGTGGCTAGTAATGTACCTAAAGAATCATTAAAATACGCATCAAAAGCGTTCCTAAAAGATAAACTTGAATTAATGTTAATAAAGAGAGATTATCCATACGACTACCTGGACAGTTTTGGCGAGTTTAATGCGCAGCTTCCACCACAGGAAGAATTCTATAGCATACTAAATGATAAGTATGTAGCTTTCATCTGGCGGAACCCAATTATCAACGAAGCCAAATAAAACTACTTGTTGTAGACATTGTGTGGATAAATCAAACTCGACAGAATTTCAATCACACTGTTCTGACAATTTATTGACTCAAACAAAACAAGATGTGAACGGGTCTCGCTTGATGACTATACTCGATGGTACAACAGCTCGTAGAAGTAGACAGGTAGACAAGTAGGTAGGATGTTGTAGATCGAGATGGTCTCAGATCGGTTCGAGCTAAACGTTACAATTAAATAGAAACTAACTATAAAACTACAATAAGGATAGGTGTAAATTTACGATAAACATGACATGCAAAATTACCAACTGATTAACACAATAACACATACTTGATTATATAACATGCAATCCTCTAGTATCTGGCAAACTAATTTTGTATCGCACGTTCGAATCATACAATTTAGCGTTTAATACAAGCTCAAAATACTTGCCACAGCTTATGAATTATGCATGCACTACACGAAATAAAATGCCAACTATTAAACGTTAAAATGTAGTATTACTGGCTTTTGGCCGAAACAATGAATTAATAAAGCAACAGCGTACTATAGCAAACAACGTAATATCTGCACTCACTTTGGTTTGCACCAGCACTACAGAACTCATTTAGTTTCGTCTCGCTTTGTTGAAATACAGTAGCTCACGTAACGCCAACGTGGATAGGAATATATAAATCCCAGTTGTAAATATCAATATTTATGTTGACTAGGATTCCAACAAACAAATGTGTCTGTAAGCGTCCAATGTTAACACACTTCTGCGCACGTAGAAAAGGAAAACTAAATCTTCTTGAAAACGGTGGAGTGCCTGTTTTTAAGCACAAAACAAAGGAACATACAAATAACCTAGTTGCGCAAAGGGAAAATGTTGAGGTTAGATTAAGCTACCGCAATTATGCATTTGCTCACTGAAACGTGTTGTATGCTAAGGAAGATACGCAATTTATGGGAAAATTTTGGTAGTAGCGGAAAATAACAACTTATTTTTTTCAAATTAAGCTATGTAGAAAAACATCCAATCACGAATCTTTAAAGTTCCTGTTTCGAAATCAACAAAGTATATATCAGATGACGACTGCAAACATGCTCTAAATGTTTGGAATCATTCTCTCTCAAAAACATGCATGAGTACCATGACTTGTATGTTAAATCTGACATCCTTCTATTGACTGATGTATTTGAAAACTTCAAGAAAACATGTTTGAATTATTATAAACTTGATCCCAGCCATTACTTCACATCACTGGGGCTCTTATGGAATGCTATGTTAAAGATTGCCTGACATTAAACTAGAGCTTATGACTGATATTGATATGTTTCAGTTCATTGAAAAGGGTATGCATGCGGGTGTTACTTATATTGCTAATTGATGTGGAAAGGTGAATAACAGATATATGAGAGAGTATAATGAGAAAACGCCTTGTAAGTACATCATGTATCTTGACGTTAATAATCTATATGCATGGGCTATGAGTCAGCATCTTTCGACAGGTGGATTCAGATGGAAGACAGAAAAGCAGGTATACAATTTTGACCTAGCCAAGTATCAAAATGGTAGTAAAAAAGGACTCATACTAAATGTTGATTTAGAATATCCAAAAGAACTACATGAACTGCATAATAAATATCCACTTGGGGCAGAAAAAGTAAAGGTTACTAATGATATGCTATCAGACTAATGTAAAAAAAATGCTAAAGAATTTAAAATGTCAAAAGGCTTAGTTTATAAAAAAATTCCGAAGTTGGGTAAAAAAGGGGGCTCTGGGACATAAATGCATAATCTCTCAGATATTTTTTTTAAATTTTAAAATGGCGCAAATGAGGGTTCTGGGGCCTGTCTAAACATGTGTAAAGATGAAAAGGGAACCTTATTGAGGAGGTATTCCCTCTGCACTTTTTCAAATGGTAAAAAGGTGATTTTGGGACAAATTTGCACTAACAAGAAAAAAAAGTAATTAATAAATGAATACTACCACTGTGAATACAATTAGAGGAACACTTTTAGACCTTGTTGATAAAAAAGAAATTAAATACACACAAAATTATATTAAAAGAGCAAAAGAAGAGACACTTAAACGAATTCTTAAAGACTATAAACAAGAACAACTTTTAGAAACAAATGAAATGTTGGCTGATGCAATTGTTGGAAAATTTCTAGAACTTTTACAACATCTTGAGCTCATTGATGATTCCCGAAAACTTGGAAATGAACTTATGAATAATAAGCTATTTCATCAAGATGTAAAACTAATCCTTGAATATGTTACTCCTTATGTTCCTCTCATCGGAGTTCTTTCTGAAGGACTTATTGTGGGTAAACATGTTACAAATAAAAAAAATGAATGCGGGAATTTCTCAGGTTCAAACAAGTTCAAACACGCCTGACGACGTCATAACTTAAAAGTGTACAGATTTCAAAATAAAAATGTTGAAAATAAAGGTATGGAGGAAACCAAAAAAGTAACAAGTAACATAATTTTTTAAAAAAATAGAACTTTTAGGTGAAACTTCTAGTAAATCAAAACAATTTAAAACACCTGAAATTAAAAACTCATCTAAAGAGTCGTTTGATATGATGATTGTTGGGTTTACTAATTGCAGTAAGACTTATTATTTACTCAAGTTAATTGAGGAAGAATACATAGGTCATTTTGACTATATATTTTTAATTTGTCCTACCTATGAGTACAATAGAACATATCATAATTGGAAGAATGAACAAGACGAAAAATTTATGCCAATGTGTTGTGAACACGATGAAGTTGAAGAATATCTGTAATATATTGCAAGATCTGCAAAAGGCACAAATTCATTGATTATTCTAGATGATTGTGCTTCTGGTGCTTTTGTGAAAAAAGGAACTTCACCACTTGTAAAATTAGGATTTGGAGGAAGGCATCTTGGAATTAGTACGATTCTGATTATGCAACAATTTACATCCATTGCTAAACCTTTTCGGGATTACATTTCCAGACTTGTTGTATTTTTTAATCCAGATTGTGATGATATGAATTCAATCTTTAAAAAATACATAGGACATGTTTTTAAGGTGGAAAAAGATGATATTTTAGATTGGTTGAATACTGTTAAATATGCAAGGTTGGATATATCATTAAAGTCCCCCAGTAGGCTACACATTGCGGCTTTAAGACTTGGTGACAAAAAAAAAAGTTTCTAAATTTCTAGAAATTTCGAAACCAAAACTATTTATTAAGTGCACTGCTACGCTCTAGTCGTGTACATTTTCAATTACCTTGTTCTTGAAATTAACCAGACCATCACTGATAACAAATATTTGACACAGCACATTGGCTGACGTGGCTTTTTCACGATTTCAAGAAGAATTCCATTTTGAGCATTCATAATTTTTTCCCAGATCCAATAAAGTTTTTATCTTTTATAGTTTCAAGATCAATCACCAAAGCAAACTTGTCTTCGAAGAATTTTCTAATTTTCGTGTGCTGTCATAGTTTTCAAAGAATCTTTTTGCTTCAGGGTACAAGTCTTCTTTTTTAATTCCCTGACTATAAACACAATTTGGTACTAATTCAATTGCAAATTTAACAGACTCAATATTAGGGTACACATATTCCTCTTTATTTGTTATAGTTTTATTCCTGAATAACATCAGAATTGCTGTCATATTTTTCGTGGAAGATCTATAATTTCATTAACTAAAATACTACCTTTGTTCCATTCTTCAGTTTTCATTAAAGTAACATGTTCAAAACTTAAACTTCTTGCAGAGTCGTTGCTTGACAAGGCTTGACTAGTCAAGGTTTTATTTTCAATGGTTTCATATTCCAGTTTAGTATTTTCGAAAGTATAACCTGCTACACTTTCACCAGATTGAGCTGCCATAATACTTGTAGCTTTTGGTAATGTAATCTCAAACTTAAAATTATGAGCCATGGAGTAAGAAGAATATAGACCATGATCTCCAATAATTTTATCAAGTTTAATTTTTTGTTTTGTTCCATGAATTGAGGCCATCTAGGCATCTGAGATTTTTTGAGTTGTTCTAGTTTTTACGCCGTCATCAGAACCGGAAATTATATCTCTAGTATTTTCATCAGCAATTCTGTAGTCTACAAAGTCATCTTTAATTGGGTCAGGTAGCCACAAGTCTTTGTAAACTTCAAGTTAACTTTGTCCATTATTACAATAAATATTTTCACCTCCAACACTTACAGTTAGTTTTTACACAAATAGTTTTCCAAGTTTATTTATGAACCAAGACATGTCATTTTTGTTTTTGAAATAAAACTTTAAACACAAGCTGTCAGGAACCAGACAAGCATCGGGTTTCAATTTTGGAATGTCAACCCTAATTGATTCCCCAGGATTTGCCTTGTTTAGATTAAAAGTAATTTTATGTTTAGTTCTAATACCTTTAATATCACTCTTTTTTAATTTTCTAAAACCTGGTATTAAAATCTCCATTTATTTAGTAACTTTTTTAAAAATTTTGTTTTCTACATATCATAAACAAGCCAAGTTAAAAGTAAAGCTAATATCCATAAATTATTCGCTAGAAAACTTATTCCTTTTGTCCCCATTTTAAAGCTGTAGCGATAAAGTTTAAAATTGTACTTCCGATTGGACCTAACTATTTAGCTATTTTTGCTAAAGTTTTAGCAAAAGCACCAGTTGCTAGAGCTCCTTTTTGAATAACTGTTCTACCACCGATGACAATTGAAGTAATTATTCCTTCTATTGCTATAGCAACACCGCTTAGAGCAAGTATACTTTTCTTAGTCCATTCTTTAAACTTTTTAAGATGCTCACGATCTAGAATTTGACTATTTTTTGTTTCTTCAAGATTTCTTTAGCTTATTGATTTATTTAAGGCTTTTCTAAGCCCTACAACTCCTTCTTCAAGTTCGATATATTCCTCAGGTTTGTCTGTTTTATCTCTTTGATCTATGGTTTCATTGAGTAATTTTTGAAAATGCTCGGTTTGTTTTGTAAAGCTCCTTCATTACCAAGACGACCAGTAGTGTTTTAACTAGGATTTAATACACCTTGGCGTTCTCTATTTTCTTGAGGGCTTAGACCATCAAGGTAAGACATATCCGCAGTAGTATCGACAAAACTGTAGTTATGAAATTCCAATTCATGGTTAGTTTTTCATTCACTAACGATAAAATTTATTTCCTGTTTGAATTGGTCTATGGCATCTTTTACCTATTTTGATTTTACAGTTGTATTATATCTAAGTATATTTTTATCTCTTACTAAGATAACTTGAGGTTTTCCTCTTTCATTATTTTTTAGTAAAGGTCTATAAGTCACATGATTTCTAGATGTAATCCCTATATTATTTTACAATTCAATTTCTCTATCAGTATTAATAAACCTAAATCCTGGATTAGTTAGTTCTATAAATTTCTCAACTGTGTGAGTAGCATGGTTTTCAGGCCTTGAGAGATGATCAAAGCACTCAAATGAAGGATTTATGAACAAAGTTTCCATGTTGGTGTTGTCTAGAACAGAGTCTTCAAATTCTTGATTTTGGTCTTGGTTTGGAGGTGAAGTTTTTTTTAGATCTAAGTCATTAAATTGAAATATCCTCCATTTATTTAGTAATTTTCATAGTTTTGTTATATCAGATTTTTTAACCCAAGAATTCTGTTTATTGTCATAACCCAATTATTTTACAAAAGCCATGTTTCCACGCATCTTGAGAACCTTCTGGACTCTATAAACGTTATCAATTTCATCCACAGGACTCAGTTCTTCCTGATAAAATTTTCCAAGAATAGATTCATTGTCTGTAATGTCTTCAATTTCATACGTGGTGGGATCTCCTCTGAAACCTTTACTGATTTTGAAAATCTCTTTTGTGAAACTGGCCTCATATCCTTCCTCGAAAACAGTCTTGTATTTACTTACTCTCACTCGGTCTCCTATTCGAAACTTTGGTGAAGGGTATATCCCAGTCCAATGTCCATACAATGTTAACAAAACTTGGTGTTTGTTATTATAGCTGACGTCAGCAGGTTTCAAAAGCATAGTGCAGTGTTTCGTGGGATTGTAATTGTAAACAAGTTCTAGTGAACTGTTTACCAACTCATAAGTTCCTTTAGAGTATAAATATTTCCACATCATAGACTTCAAAGTTCTGTTAAATCTCTCCATGATAGTAGCTTTTTGTCAGACTTGCTGGAGAAATTTTCTATTCCATCTTTTCCAACAAAGTTTTACCGTGCACGTTCTAAAACTCTTTTCCTTCATCAAATTGAACTACTTTACGGTATTTCCCAAATTTAGGCTTGAACTCTTTTAAAAGTTTGTTTACAGATTCAGTCATATTCTGAGTGTCATTTTTACAAACAGGAATAGCAAAACCAAACCTGGTTAGTATTTCTACACCTGTGAGAATCCAATTATAACTTTGATTTTTGTATCTAAGTTTACTCATGTCCACAAGATCAAGTTGAATTTGATCGGCTAAATTGTTTACATAAGTTTGAAGTGTTTTTTGTCTCTTAACTATGCGTTTTTATCTTGTAAAAATGTATTGGGTTTTAAACCAATCTTCAACCTGTTTTCTAGAAACACCCAAATCTTGTTCACGTGATTTTGGATAATGTTTCTTGGTGGACATGTATCCAGTTTTTGGATCTTAATACAAGTCTCTAAGTTTTTGTTCTTTGTAAAACTCACTTGCACTCATTTATTTTACGTAAAGTTCTAACAACACAGAACCTATATTTATGTTTTTGTCAAGATTTGTTGCGACGTCAAAAGTAAATTTATTCCAAATTCCATTGTAAACTGGCATTTCACTTTTAATATCTTTATAATGAGAAACAGAACCATTGAGTGTTTGTGTTGTGGTTATAGGTAAAGTTACAAAAGCTGAACTTCTTTCTCCGTTTGTGTCAAAATTCATAGATTTATTTACCGCATCACAACAAATACTAACATAGCAAAGTCCAAGGTTTATATCACAAGCGTTTTCACTTTCAACCCACGTGTTTTTAGGGATTTTTTTATTATTTGTAAAACCTAACACAAGTCCAAAGTTTTTAAGATCTAGGTTTACAGCACGATAAAATATTTTAACTTTGTTCCTGTAAAGAAGTTTTTCTAGGATAATTCTGTGTTTTTTTAGTTCTTGTTTGATGTCTTCGAAGGTTACGTATCGAACCGGAATTAAAAGTGTCATGTCATCTTTGATAATGAAGTTGTTTTCGCCAGGTATTAGATTTTTGTAATTCCAGAATATTGAAGCCGACTTGAGAAATAATTTAGAATCTGAGGTTGTCTCAGTTCTTTTGTCTATGCGAAGCTCCTTATGATTATTGTTAATAAATAGAGTAAGTTTATTCATTTATTTTATACAATAAAATAAATGAGTGAAGAAACAGAGAGATATTATAAGGCTATATATGGTAAATGTTATGAAAAAGCCATGTTTATTTACAACACTCAAGTACAAAAACTCAAAGACAATTTATCCAAACAGTATCCAAATGCTGACGAAAGCAAATTTGAATTTAATATCATAATTGAGCCGAATGATCTGAAATTTGATATCTCTATAAACTATGATGTAAGTGAGTCTTATGGAGCAGACATTACTTCAAGCACATTCAAAGATAAATACTCTTATGCTTTATACTGGACTCCTAGAACTTGGAACTCTAGAGGAACAACAACTGCGCTAAAACGTATTGAGAATAATGTAGACTTTGAAAGATTTGATATATATGTTAATGAGTTTGATAGTTTCAAAAAAATTCTTGAACCATTTAATGTAAAATGGGGAAACCCCGGCGGTGACATCACCAAGTCAAAGTTTAACTGCCTTGAAGATTCTTATTTTACAAGCTTAGTTGCTGCTCATGTCTTATCGTATAAATCTGGACTTTCCTTGGAACACATCAACACAAAAAGTCAGCCTAAAATTATTTTAAGTATTGCAACATATTATCTTTATTATCATATGAGGAGGTACTTGAGATACCCAGACAAGTTAAGTGATTATGTCACAGATTCTGACATAAAGCTGATACAGAAGAGTATTCCTAAAAAAAAGATTGGGCAATACAAGTTAAAACACACCAGAGAGACAATATCTTGTTTATTAGAAAAACATGACAGATAAAAAATAAGAAAATATCACTACCTGTTTCCAAAATATAACTAAACGTTGGGGATTTAGGGGATTGGGTATGAGTTTGTTGATAAGGTAATTCCTAGAAATGAATCAGAGGACTGGAAACTATTCTTAAAACGAACTTCTGGTGGATTCACTGAAACTGGTCAAAAAATTTTACAACAAGCTATAGAAAGCTATGTTTATGCAGTTCTTGGAGCTCAAGCCAAGACAAGATGGGCTATTGTAAAGAAGGGTGCAAGAAGTTGCAGACTCAAGATGTGTTTAAAAACTTGTCCATGACACTGTAGTTCAGGACAATCCAACCGTAATAATAAGTAATATGAGGTGAGCTATTTAAGATACGAATGTTATTTTGAGTATGGTAATTAGCCCGGGCTAATTTTAATTCAGTCAGACTTAATTATTCTAGATAAACCTACCGAAGGATTTAACAACATTTTAACTACGGCTACAACGAGTATGAAATTTGGTAAAAATGAAAAATTTAACTTTACACAGCCAAAAGAAGTTGTTAGGCAAAAAATTTCTGATAAATGCTCAGTTGTTATGCAACCAAAACAAGTTGTTACGCGAAAGATGTCTGGTGAAAACTCAGTTGCTCCGCAAAAAAGTCAAGTTGTTATGCAAAAAGACCACGTAACCACAGCAGGCGTAATGTTTATAATAGGTTTAGTTTTTGCACAATATATTTTATAAAATAAATGGCTTTAAATTATGGTTATTAAAAAGAAACTAACGAAAAACAGCCTTGTATAAAAACATATTTGTATAACTTTAGGTATTTAAAAATATTGGAAACAACTTGGCATATACCAAAAACGCTCAATGCTGGCTATCCAGCTACAGCAGTTTACTTTAAGAATATCAACAACAATACAAAAGTAACTTTACTAAATCACACGTTTGATAATGATGACATCATCACTGACTTTAGTATCAAATATAGTACTTGTATTTGGTTGAAAAGTGGCTTTGAAGAGGTAAGTGATATAAAAGTAGTTAGAATACAAAAGAAAGATGTGATTAAGTTTGGAGGATTTCAAGTTGTTTCTCTTGGTATTTTGTTTCTTGTTAAATATAAAACTACTAATATCAATGATGTCATCATGTTTTATATACAAGTTGCAAATACAGCTGGAAACGATGATGGAAATTAGTCTAATCTTAATGTTGCTGTGGAAACAGTAATCGATTCTTAAGAACAAACTCGGACTTGTACTAGGACAAATTTTAAGTAGATTTCTAGAAGAAATTTTTTACTTGGTTTTTCTTATAAATCGTCCTAGCAAACAAATTTTTACTAGGTTTTTACTTAAAACTTACTAAGATTTTACGAGGACAAATTTTAAGTAGATTTCTAGTAGAAATTTTTTACTAGGTTTTTACTTAAAAATCGTCCTGGCAAAAAAATTTGCACTAGGTTTTTACTTAAAAATCCACCGGTCGAATTTGAAGTAGATTTATAGTAAAACTTACTAAATAAATGAGTTCACAAGAATCTAGCCTTACCCAAAATCACCAAGTTGTTACGCAGGAAAAAGTACTTTCTATGCAAAACAAAGTCAAAGATCCTAAAAAAGTTGAGGCAAGAAAACGTCTAGCAGAACTTTCTAGAAAAGCTAAATAAGCAAAAAAGAAACATCTAGAAGAACTTGACAGTCAAACAAGTTCAAACATGTCTTATACAGTTCTCCCTATCGTTGGTGTAATTAGCATACTTGGATTTGGAATATTTTGTTACATGAAGTACTTCAGAAGAAAAACCAACAAGTTTTTAAACTTGTTGGTTTTTCTTCTGAGGCGGTCTCTGTAAAAACCGCCCACTGAATATTTTTGCAAAATTCGATTTCTCTTGTAAGCTACGTTTTTTTTTACTCTAGCCATAACCATTACAAAAACGAATTACATTTTATTCCTAAGTCGGTTTTTACAATTTCAGGAT
>JAOBYK010849764.1:0-26118 GCA_025434845.1 Phenganax subtilis
GGTCAGCTCGTGGGTCCAGCTGGAAGCTGAACCAACATTGGAGGATCCATGGCCAGAGCCCTCTATGGATCCTGTTCGTGAAGAAGGTGATGGCACTAGCCAGGCTGTTCAGCCTGAGGCAAGTTCGTCGGCAGCTCCACAAGTTGTTCCACCACCACCACCTCCTGGGGGTCCTCCATCAAGTTCGGCAGCGGCTCCAGTCTTGCAGGCAGCACAGAGCTTTCTCAACCACACGAACGAGACTCCTGCATCCAGGCGCTTGAGAGAGCGTCAGGAGCAAGCTGCTCGACGAGGAAGACGAGCCTATCGGTGGGGAAACTTGGCACCAGGCAATTTGGGTCACAATCCGCTCAATACTGCACTGCCGGATCATCTATCTCAGATTGGTTCAGGTGAGGGGGAACGATCGATTCTGATCATTGACAACCGTGACAAAAGGATCCAGTCACCTTTTCAGAATTGGCTGCTCGATGAAGTGCTCACCAATGCTCTGACTTACCTCAACGTTAAGTCCGATCGATCGCTGGTGAAGTCACCCTCGACAGGTTATCATTTCAACTTGTTCCTGGTACGCACCCTGGACAGTGTCAAGGTGATCATCTGCGGGTCGGCAACGTGCTACTCAAGTGCACCCTGCGCTCGATGGGATGCGGCGACGGGGGAGGTGCTCAGCCACTCGGCTTTTCAGCCCTTTCGCTGGCCGCCCATGACTGAGTCTAGCCCGACCTGGGTTGATATCAAGATGAAGTTGGAGGGTCAGCTGCTCGTTCATCTTGAGCTTCGTGGGTTCCGTTCGGATTCTGATATGAGCATTCAGATGATCCATGTAGCTGACGCCATCTTCAACATCTTGAACGATACCGTGTTCATCCCAAGCATCGTCATCACGGTCTTCCAAGGCTGGCGTGTGGTGGCAATCTCCTTCGAAGTTGGCGGTCGCTTGTACGCATGCTCTGAAGGAGGTGTTGTTGTGGCACTTGATCATCCGCTGTGCCACTTTGAATGCAGATTCACGGCAACCAGCTCGCCGGATGCGTTCGGCGCTGATGCAGACCGCCTGGAAATGCGGTTTTGGTCTGCCAGCGATCGCTTGGATGTCGCATGCAATACGGCATCGATCCCTTCTTCGTGGTTGGTCATCAGCCGAGTCTCCGGCCCTACTCTGATCAGAAATGCAAAGTGGTGTCGAGAGCATGGAGCCAGAGTCGAAGGACCTGATCAAGCGCTCCAATTCAGTCAGTTGGCGGCGAACTGGACGGCTCAGGTCGAGGCAGTATCGATCGATGATACGGGACCTCGCATCTCGGGCATTGCGGTCGAGTCCAACCCGATCAACATGCACCTGGTCTGTGAAAGCCCGTTGTTTCGCAATCAGCGTGCGATCGTGAAGGCGGATGCTCTCGCACTGCAGCACCACGATCCCAAGGAAGAGATCATGGCCAATGTCCTCCCCCCGATCGTGGAAGGCCCTGCTGTTCGTCCTCTTGAGAGTGCTCCGAAGCTAGCGCCAGCTCTGACAGGCTCAGGCGACTTCCGCGGCATCCCTGCTGCGCCAGTCAGCAGTGCCAAGCCATCGATGACGGATCCTGGTCAGGCTCCTGCACCAAGCTCGTGGACTGGTGGATCAATTGCTCCGCCAAGACGTTCGCTTGAGCACAGGCGCAATGAGCCACTGGACCAGTCGGCCATGACGCCCCAGGCTTTCGTGGAGGCGGCTCGCAACTACGGCAGCGGATGGCGTGGTGCGGGTGGGCCAGATCGCCAGTGGACCTCATCAGTCCGGATCAATGAGATTGTTGAGGATGGCCCAGATGGGGGCCAGGCTGGACCAAGATCGTTCAAGCCTGTGAAGCCGGACGAGGTCACGGAAGTGTGATCACAATTTTCAATTTGAATTTGGAATTTGATTGACCGCTCTCGATTGGATTCGATCGAGATGAGTCGTCATCAGAGCTGAAAGTTTGGAGTGGCAGCGAATGCTCATTTGAGTTCGATTTTATTTTTCAACTGCTTCTATAGATTTAGATATTAGTTTGATTTGAGTTGACATTCGATCACGCCGTTCGGCCGTGTGCTTCGGCCGTGATACCGGCTCGCGTGAGGCAAGATTCTCAGATGGGAAGTCGGTCGTGGGGGCTCAGGGGCGCACTCGCCGTTCTGCGTCGGCACCTTGTTCAAGGGAGCTGACCGTTCTAGGCCTGGAGTGTCCCTGCTACTAGCTCTAGTGGTGTCCCTCTCCCTCTCGGTGGCCTCCTCTTTTTCTACTTAGGTTTTGAGGTTCTGCTACTGAGAGGTGTCGCATGTTCGATTGATCGAGAGTTGATTTGCATGTTCGTTCGCATTTGATCATGACGCGAAGTCATTTCGATCGAAGTGCTTGTGAGACGACTAGGCTCAAGAATGATCAGGTGGTTGACCAACATGTTCACCACCGATCGGTGGTCATCAAAGATCTTAGATCTTCCTGTCTTCGATGCCCCGTTCGCCCAGGCCATCAAGAAGACACCACTCCACTCAGTGGCTTTTGTTTCAGCCATGGAGGCTGTTTCCAGCTCGGACTTCGTGGAGAGAGTTTACGGTCTTGGGAGGTCTTGGGATGACTCGATCGTCGAAGTTTTTCACGGTCGTGAACTTATGCTGGAGCAGTTTTGGACCTTGTCCATGTAGATCGAGAAAGCGTACTTCGAGTCCACCGCTCTCCAGCTAGGGTTCGGCTTGTGTGAACTGGCGGGATCCTCGTCGAGTTCGTCCACCGACCCCTCGGCCACGCTCAGGAAGAGATCCGCGATCGCCAACCTGACAGCCCCAATCCTGGCAAGCTTTGATCTCTGAGTGCAACCCATGAGGCCAATGGTTTCCTTGGTCAAAGAAGGCCGAGATGGCCTTGGATAGCTCGTGCTTGGAAAGCCGACACATGTTCTTGCCCTTGGGCCCTGGGAACCGCTTCAAGCCACGGAAAATGGCGCACCCCCCTGGCGGGTATAGAGCTTACACCAGGAAATCCAATCCGCGTATACTACCCTACAAACACTTGCCAAGCAAAAAGGGTTCAGCTCACCACTACTAACCCACCTCACGATTGACCTCCACATCTTGCAACGAACACTTCGTTCCCCTACCAAAGCATTTCCCGGAGTGATCGTTGATGCAGCCAAGGCCAGCCGCAGGAGCAACCCCAGAACAATCTACACGCGCGAACGTGTTTTGCGAAAACAAAATTCAATCCAATTTGGGGCCAGGAAGCCCTTTTCAAGGCATCGGATTCTTCAAAGGCCAGCGCAAAGGCGAGGTATCGTTCAGGGCACGCTTGAAAGATAGAGGCAAGCCGGCCCATTGCTCTTTCAACTAACTAGTGCCCCCTAATTAGCCAAAAGCTTCAATGTCAAAGCAGGCCACTGATTCAATTCTTAAACTTTAGAATCACGCCACACACGTGTGCTTTCCCACCCATGAACCACCAATTGGGCACCTGCCACGTCGATCAGTCCACAGGCCAGTACACCTGCCATGGGCCACGGGTCAGAAAACAGTTTTTGGATTCCGTACAAGCGCGACATAAAGAGAAACCATGCGAACGAACAAGTGGAAACTGCACTAAAATTAGACAGAAGTGCCTCCACACGTGGAGTATAGCTCCCCCAGATTGTTCGTGCCCGGGCCTGGGCCACCGCAGGAGCGATCAAGCGAGGCTACGTTGAAGGGTGGAGGCTCTTGGAGGAAGGGCTGCGCTCGGCGCTAGGGCTGTACAAAATCTGTTGTCTAAAGTCATCTCAGCAGGATTGTTGATGCCCCTTCCAACAAAAGCCACCTGTTTCCGGGAGTTTCACGCGAATTTCTCGGATCGCGATGAAGCCGGCAAGTCGAAGACCACCAGCCAAGCAAGCAGCGGGTCGACCGCTGCACATTGCAAGTGGTGTTGGCCAAAGCCTATAGTTAAAGCTGTTTTCCGCTCCGCTTTTTATATATAGACATGTTCTTGACTTGTATGGTCTTTGCCTGACACCTCTGCCATGGGTGACTCCGGGTGACCCAGTGAACCCAAAAAGGTAACAACCCATAGTTCATACGCAGTCAAGTTCAATAACTTGGTTTCTGTGTGGCTCGTTTCCGGGCCACTCGGTGTCACACACCTTGGGCATTTGCCTGGGCCATAACGGGCTCAGTTGTGGCGAGCTGCCTCTTGGAGAAAACGCTGGGCAAGCCGAACCGCACGATCGATAGGCAAAACTTGCTCGACCAAAAAATATCTATGTTATTTGGGTCTGTGTTGTTTGTTGGGCCGGGGCCTCCAAACAACTGTGCAAAGATTGTGTTTCCAAAAGGGTCCCACACAATGAAAATTGGGTTATGTACGGCAACACAGAATATAGAAACTTCCGAGTTACGGAACAGTGTGTTTGCACAAGAGCGTCCAAGGCAACATTAAGTTACCACACGACTTCACAACAAGGTTTGCCTTGTCTGCCTTTGCAGTCATCATGAAGATGACAAAGCTACCTCACCCCATCACAGCCATGCTTTCACGGCCATATGTTTTTTTCACGGTCATTTGTTGTGGCCTGCTATGGCCTGTTTGTGTGTTGTAAGGGGGGGGCCTGACGCTATTTGTAAATCTCCAGACGCTATTTACCAAATAGCCTGAAACTAATCAGGCACAAGCACAGCAAAAAGCAGTCATACTGTCACACAAACCTCCTTTGTTTATCCCTTTTTTAACATCTTTTAACATGCAGTAACTCAGCAACACACTGTGTGTGCATGAAGGATCGTGCACTAAATCAACCATATTGACTCCAAACCTTGAACATCCTTGAACCTCTTCTGTGCAGTCCTGTCTAAGGGCGGTCTTTTTCCGCACTGAGCACTGGTCTGGTGGTATGAGCGGGTATCAGCAAAACGTTTGGTGACAGCTTCCTTGGACCAAAGATGCGAAAAGGCTTTTCCCACATCAAAGCCCTGAAGGTCCAAAGTTGCAAAAGTCTGCCCAAACTTCTGATCTTACACCTACCGCTGCCACCTACTGCTTGCCCTTCTTCTTCGCACTCGCCTTGGGGCCCTTTTTGGCCTTCTTTGGCCTAGGCTGACATGTGATTTGCTTTGGTATGGTATGGGGTATGGCCCGGGTTTGTAATAAATATATAGTATAATTTAATACAGTCAGTAGTAATAGTATAGTATTATTTTCTTTCCATGTTTGTCTTGGGTCTTATTTACTGTCCATGTGAAGGGTAGATCTTTGGAGTCAATGCCTGCAGCATCTACTGCCCCTTTCAAAACTTGACTTTTGGAATCTAATTGTTCAACCGACCTTCTTCATGTCAATATTTCAATGTTTCATGTCCGGTCCATGTCTGTCAAATCATTAATTCATTAATATTGATTTTACCAAGAGGCTCAGGCACATCATCTGGGCCCTTCTGGAAAACCTCCAACTTCGCTTGGAGGACCGGGTGTAAATCCGCACGTGTCATGCCAAGCTCGGATGCCAAGAACTTGCACCCCTTGCGAACTCCAGCTAGCCTGTCAGGACATTCTTCAGGGAAAAGGATGAGCCTAAGGATCAGCAGCGAGCTGCCAACTGAAGCCACCTTCAGACGAGTGTCCTGGACACAAAATACACCTTCTTCTGCACACTCACCTTTCAACAAATCATGTAACGTATCTAATGTCTGTCCCCTGTGCGTCTCATTGTGTCACAAAGTCACGAAGTGTCAATCCAGATAAGGATAACTCCAAAGGTCCAAAGCCAAAGCCAAACAATATCAACAGAGTCACGTCCCTGTCCAAGTCTATGTTTGCGGATGGACATGGAGTGGAGGCGGAGATGATATTCTTTCCCCGTCCTCCAGGTCTTTGACCATGATGACAATTTTGGAACGTAGTGGGTCATTCTTCCACCCATCATACTTCTGGATGTTCTGCATGGTCCGGAAGAACTCTGCGACAATGAGGTTGGCCTTCCTCCAATCAAGCAACTTGTCCAACTCCTTGTCCAATCTGTCTTCATTCTCTGACAGCATCATGGGCTTGAGCTGATCCAAGTCCTCCCCTCCCTCAACAACGGTCATAATATGCCTGGAATGGGATGGATTGAATCAAATTGAGCCTTCAGTCTTCTCCCTTCCCTATCACTGAAAAGCGTAATGCCAACATACAAAGACATGACTCAGACATGAGCTGCTGACTACTGATGGCTGTAGATTCTGTAGAAACAAGTCAAATCTGACCCGGTCCGACTGACCTGTTGAAACCAAAAAAACATGTGAAAGGTCTGCCGGTTTGCTGGTAGTGCTGGTCCACAAGAGGGCGCACATTGGAAAGTCCCTGGCCCACAATGCCGAGCAAATTCGTCACTTCCTGAATCACTGACTCCTGGAACTGCTTCACTGAAGTCACAACCTCCTCACTGTGATACTTCTCAACCAACTCCATCTTGAAGGACAAGATGCACATCCACTTCTTGACGGCACGCATCAACTGTGGTAGTTCTTTGTCGAGCTCTTTGAACGGCAAGTCAACCGGCTTCAAGTCTTGAAGCACACTGCCATTCTTGGCGATGCTAAGCGCTGGCTGAAGCTCTGATGGCACATACTTGCAGGCATTGAAGATCTCGCAAACCTCCTCCTCACCACCTGACTGCCAAGCGGAGGAAACACAGGACTCCCCGTATTTGACCAGGTTGGCATGCAAGCGATGGGATGCACTCTGTGCCTGTCTCAGCCAAGCTGGTGCCAATGAATCCACGGTCTTTGAATCCAAGTGGGTGTGCAAGTCCAAGTACATGCTGCACACCTTGTCCAGTGGAACATCCTCTTCATCCGCTGTATAATACTCCAGAAGAGTTTGGAGAAGTGTGGTCTGGATGGCTTTCACCTTGCCATCATTGTCCACTGGGAAGAGGCGAGTGGTAATGGCACCTTGCAGAAAACTGAATTGGAGTGAAATATGCTGTAGTCTAGTAATGTACTCAGACTCAGTAGTCAGTAGCTCAATCAAAAAGGAACAGTTGGAACTTTGGAACAGTCTGAAACAGTCTAAACATTTATGTTTCGGACTGGCCTTCAACAACTGCTGCCCGAATGTCCCCCATTTGCGCGCCCTCAATCTTCAACTGGACAGTGTCAGTGAAAATGCCCTCCAAGAAGCTTTGGAAGTTGAAGTTTCCCCAGTCCTCTACAATGGATTTGAGGCTCTTCAAAGCTTCCTCCAACTCTGTTTTGAGTTGCTGGTGTCGATCTTGGGTAGAACTGTCCAAAGCCTTGAGGATGGACTGAACGGATGAGCACTTGTCAATGGATGTCAAAGTTCTCTCAAGGGCAAGGTCCTTCTTGTTTTCCTGGAGTCGCAAGGACGCCTCCAACTTCTGAAGGCCTTCCTTGACTTTGCCAGCGAGCTCGATGGCGCCATCAAGGTCAATCTGCTGCTTCCACGTCCACAACCCCATTCCATGAAGCCCTAACAGAACAAGCACATGTTTGGTGCTGTTCTTAAGGTTGAATGAAAAAGTGTTGTCCAACCACGAAGCAATCATTGTGAACAAGCAATCCATTCATCCATCCAATCAATGAACCAATCAACAAATGAACAATACAATACATCAATCCATCCCCATCAATCCATCAATGGCCGCCTGAAAGTAACATCGTCTATGGTTCATCATAGCAAAGCCATCCCAACCTACACCCTCTGCGAAAGACAGTGCAGCGGCAGCGACGGCGATGACTAATCATCACAATATTTATCATTGATCAATAGAAATTATCATTATCATCATAAATTGTAAATATCATAAATGACCACACCGCATCATCCTTGATTTGCATCAACCAGAATTCTTGAACCCTGACACTGCCGGCTTGCAAGACCGTGCAAAAGCCCAAAGAGCTCCATTTGAGTGAAGCCATGTGTCTTACCGTCTTACCGTACCTTGAACAAAACATGTCCTTGATTTGAAGGTACAGTACTGGTACTGGTACTGTAATAACTTGGCACTGGCACTTGCTGCAAAAAAATGCAAATGATGCCCGGCCTCAAGTGTGTGTTGGATCGAAAAATGAGGTTGACGCGAGCTGACATCACCTTACTATGGGCCACAACGATCTTGAGATCTGAAGACAACTGGTTGTTCACCAAATGCTCCTTCTGCATTACCTTTCGGCAGGCAATGAACCGCTGCAAGTCGAACAAGATTTTTGTGGCCAAACCGGTTGGATTGATGGGTTCCTCCTCACCTTCAACCTTACGCAGCTTCAAGGAAAGCTGACTGGACAAAGGCTCATTGACTGTCCTGCAGTATCCAATGGAAGAAATCCAAATGATACAAAACATTGCTCACGTGACACGTCACATGACACTGTCAAGGATGTTTTTTTGGCCTTGGGTTAGGTTTGGTTAAAAACCGTGTTGAGGTGTAGGTCTGGGCGTCAGGGTCCTCAGGAGGTGTGGCACCCACATTGAATCAGGAATGCTGAAGAGAAAGATGCTGGAGTCCTTAGACTTCTGGGCCAAATCCAACCAGTAAGCAAAGAGGGCGGCTTGCACTTGCAACAGCCCGGGTTCATTCAAAGTGCATCCGGCATGAGCAACTGCCTGCAAGCTCAAACTCTGCACTCCACTGCTACCATCGTCATCTGCAGTGAGGGAGATGAATTTGAAGAACCTGCAACGGTCACCGTCTGATGAGACATTGCTGATGGTATCCTGCACAGTGTTGCTTTGTGTAGGATAAAGTGTTGAGCACACACGCACACTGCACATGACACTATCACTATCCCTATCTCACCTCACCCGACCCCCAAACAATTGAAGGCAATTGGGAAGGTGTGGTAGTTGTTAGTGTTTCTCTTGTACTGTCGTCTCTAAATAAGATCAGTTGAGTTAGTTACGTCCTAATTCTCAATGCAACATGTTTCAAACAAGTTCTCCTCCCAGATTCGCTTGCCAATGTCAACCAGGACAGCGTGCATGCAGTCGGCTGGAATCTTCTGGGCAAGCTTTTTCATGTCAGAGGCGTCCATGGAGCGAATGCGCTGCAAACAGGCATCTGTATCCATCAGTGGGGAAAGAATGTCCATCCATTCTGTCACCAGTTGTGCAGCATTGGTCAGCTTCTCGCCAGCTGTTTGGGCATCTGCATTGGTAAGCACGTGTTCCTCCAACTGCCCTTGAAGACTGAAGGCCAGGTTGAGCTTCTTGTCCACGTCCCTTGTCTTCAAATTACCCTGCCAGAAGTGCAATGGCATGAAGGATTCAAGGGCGCTTAAACAAGCCGTTGTTCCTTTCAAGGCCTCAGTCAAGTCTGCAGGAGGTTGACCGGTAGAAGCAGTGGAAGCGTTCGCCTTGCGCTTCCCCCCCTTGGAGTTCTGAACGGTGGCATTCTCTCCACCAGCAGCATTGGCAGTGTTCTCGGCAGTCTTTCGCCGCTTCTTCTCATTGGTGTTCGACTTGAACCCAATCCCACCGTCCATGTCTTCTGACTCTTGATCAGAAACGGCTTCGACCTCTTTTTCGTCCTCACTGAACTCAGCATCGTTTGCCTTGGCCAAGCTTTCACTGTGGGCTTCCTGGAGGGCAGGAAAAGGGTGCGATGGACAGACCAGACCGGCAAATGATCGACTCAACTCTGAACTCTGAAGTCTGAATGGGCCTGTCATTGATGTTATGTTACATTATGTATTGTGTACTGTACAGCCCCAGTTTATAAATAAGTTTGTCAGTGTCCAGTGTGCAGTAGAGTGCAGCATGAGCAAAAGTTGACTGCTGCCAGCCTGAGTGTTGGTGTCTACCCTGGCCACTGCTTGATTCCGCTCATGGGCTTCGCGCATTTGCCCTGCACTCTCGTGCTCATCCTGGCGGATCTTCTCAGCAGCGACCCTGGTGCCCATCCGGACTTTCTTAACGCCATCATCTTGCACCACGATGACCCCTTCCTCACCAGTCTCATCCTGCAAAAGTAAAAGGTAGTAGTAGCAACGCCATCACAGTGCCAATGACTCATGACTCATGAGTCATGAATAATGCGTTTTGAATCTTTGAAATCAAGAACGCTGGTGATGTCACTATCCTGCGAATGGATGATGTCTGAATGGCTGTGCAGGGCACATTCAATCCAGGTATGATGGTACGGCGTGACTCAGTAAAAATGTGATCTCACATGATTTGATTTGACTGAATTGATAACACGTTGTCAGCGGCTGACAAACCACTGTCCGGAGCCAGCTTGAGACCCAGATCCTCAGCAAGTGCAGAGGTCGACCAAAAGTTCTGATTGAAGGAACCGAAGGAATGAACAAAACTTAGCCCCCCCAAAAATGTTACATTACATACTGCATACAGATATAAGTGTTGATTAAAATCAAACAAGGTAACAAGGGTATATATAGATTGTAATTGAAGCCTGGCCAAGATTCTTTGGTGATCCAATGTTTCTTTTGCGCCATGGTCTTCTTCTTTTTCTTGAGGTCTGGAGGAGCGTAGGTCTCCCAGTACTTTGAGACAGACATCCAGGTTCCCTCCTGTCAGTGAAACGACATATGTTGCATGACAGACAGTGACACACAAATAAATAACCAGCTTCGAGCCTGCACATGTCATGCACCATGTACCGTACAAAGAGATTTGTTTGGTGTTGGGTCCTGGGTGAGCCTTGGAAGAGCCTGGCACTTCCAAACATCCCACCCCTTCCTGCCCCATGCTCCTGGAATACGTCCAGGTAATTGCTTTCTTTCTTCTGTGTATACAGGTCCACATTAACGCTCTCATGGCGTGGCCGGCTCTTCGGGTTTGTAGCCACAGCGTGGACATGCTTGGCCCTCAATGAGGAAAACCTTGTTGGGCCGTCTGAACATCCAGGATAGTTGGCTGTCGTATATATAAATGGAATCCACCAATTGTCAATTGCAGTCAATAGACCGGACCACCATTCATGGGTGTCTGTGTGTGGGGGAAAAAGAAATATGTAATATATTGAAGCCAAAAGACTTGTCTTTGAGGGGTGGGTTGGCATGGAGCAAGTCAACTAACTCACCAATCTTCAAGGCACCAAAGCTACCACGCTTGATGTAGTAGCATTTCAAGCACAAGCATGGGCCACCGTCTGCCTTGATGGCGGCAACACGGAGCTGGTGCCCTGGTGGGCAATCCTGCCAAACAATGTGGTGGGGCTCAATTTCAATACCCACACTCTACAAGTGCACCCAGCCATGTTAGCTTTTGACATTACAGTTGAAATGAATCAAAATGCTGGCACAGCAAGTCTGGAAAATGTCAAATGCTGTCAAGTCAAATGAGCCAGGCATGAAATGAAATCCGGAACCGGTGGAACCAGAGCTGCGTTCACAGTGTAGTTGTTATTGTGTTCTTCATGTCAGTGAAGAGTCCTTGTCATTGTCACCAAACACCTGTAGGCAAATGAGGCACGCGTTGTCAGGCGCCATTGCCCTGGCCATTTCCCGAGCTGCTCCATCATTTCTGTCACTCATAGTGCGCAGTGGCAGTGAAGAGCAAGACACTGCACGTCAAGTGGAAAGACCACTGAAGACTGAAGGTCACCACTTCATGAGCCATGTGTCATCAAGGTAATCAAGGTAATTTCAACTCAAGCCATTCCAACTTTCAACTTCAACACAACAAATGCAATGTCAAAGTCTGACCTTTGACTTTCAATGCCAACAGTTCAACAAACCAAGTTTCATTGTACAGTCAAATGAACTGACACCGAGCCGACACCTCAAGAATCCTCAGTACTGACGGGAACGGAAATTCCGAATTATAAATATTCGAAAGATTCATTATGACAACAGGATGAACCATCAAAGCACAAGCGTGTTTCCAACACCATATGTACTGTGCATGCGTTCAGTGTAAGTCTATTGCTCTCACACTGCTCTCCTCAAATTAAAAAGCGCTAGCTCAAGCCAGGCTAAAGTCTAGTCTAGTGCAGAGTTTTGATGAAAACTCAACACACCCTGAACGATATGCAGCAGCACCAAAATCACTTCGAGTGACAGCCGGCACTGTGCCGTTCACTCAGATGGTGGGAATGTCAAGGAATTCCCAAGGTGATGACTCAGTCTCAGGTTCAATAGCCTGAGTCTCAAGGCCGTGGCATTGTCCCAGGTCCTCGCCCTCACTGATCTCAGAGGCACTGTCAAAGTCACTGGCACGCATCCGTGGTGGACGGGAGCAGAGTCTCTCAAAGACCTGGCCGAATACTTTGTCAAAGGTATCAGTATTGGTACTCATCTCTCCAGTGCCAAACAACGCTGAGGATGAGGGAGACCTTGTGGGCACTGAATCTGAAGACGCTGACAGCGATATGGGCCCAATGGTTTCAGGCAGAATGCAGAGCGGTTCATTGTCTCTTGCCAATGGCAAAATGGTAAGGACCAGCATCAGCAAAACTGCCCCTGCCACTGGCACTGCCCATGCGTCACCTAAGATTGACAAGAACGGGACAATTCACTTTATGTACTTGTTGTCGTCCATGGATCCGTGTTGCATGGCATGGACTTGATAATGATTTTTGAAGCACTGAACAGGTTCAGCTGACTCAGCTGATCTTGAACAAGAACCATGTCATGCCACAATGTCACAGCCACAGCACAGTTGAAGCAACATCATCATCATCTAGCCTATACCTATCTATAACTAAGCAGTCTAGCCACTATTCTGAAGACTGACTCCGACTAGATTTATATCTACACCAACCGGCTGTCCAAATGCCTCCCCCTTACCATCTCAAGCCACCGATAACCTTGTTCAGCTGGCTGTAATCAAAGCCAGTGAGGTCCATCTTGGAGATGTCAAACCCTTGGCACGTGAATAGCTCCTGGCCACCAGGGTTGGTGAGATCTTGATGAACCCACAACTACAACTCGTCTCGTCTCCAAAAAATACACAGACTGCTGGACTAGACCAGAGCCCTTACAACATGCATGCAGTTTTCCATTTCACTCCAACAGGCAGCAGGCATCAACACCACAAACCACAGCTTTGTCAATAAAGCCAAAAACTGCAATGTCAACCAATGAATCTGAATTGGACCTCAGGACTCCAGACTCCTCCAGCCCAAAAAAGAGCCCTTGAATCTCCTGCGCACTCAAATACCGTTTATGGTGGAAGCTCCAAAGCTTTGCAGTGGTGGTGATAGCTGAGAAGACGCCGTTGGTCCCAGTGTGCTTTCGGCCCACGCTGCCTTGGTGACTTTCTGGGGCCCAACGCTTTGCTTACTGCCCGTCAGCTGCTACCATTTGGACCATTTGCCCACAAAAACAGAGACATGAATCAAATTGACCTGACTGCAACTGCACAAACAAATGCTGACTGTAATGGCTGTACTGTATGAACGATAGTAATTATGTATGGATGTAAGTATGACTGTATGACTGTGGCATACACTTGCTTGCTTGGCTGGCTACGTGCCAAATCTGTGGTGCACCACTGCCGAAGTGGGGAGACTCCTTTTGCCTCAGATACGGATGTGTTCACCGGCTTTCCATCCCGGACCATCCCCCCAAAAGATTCCCCCCAAAAGATTGCATTGTCTAATTTCGACTACTCACTCGTATGGTTTTTGACTTGTTTTTTTGATTCTTGAATCCCACCTGAGGAACATGAGCAACTAGCCTGTCATAGAGTCATATGCTGCCACTGGTTCTTGTTGGAACCAGGCATCATTCAATCCATCACTCAGTGTTTGCCTAAGTGGCTTAGTTAAAACAATATATATATATATCATTATCTACAATCTATCAATCTGAATCAATCTACAGAAACAAACTCCTTCTGGCACCAGGATAAACAAATTGGCAACATGTCAACCCATTGCCACACGTAGGGTATATTGTATCAGTCAGTCAGTCTGTTTGTTTGTAACGTTTGTATCATATTACATATCATTAGTCCGGTCCTGGTTGGTTGGTTGGTTGGTTGGCTGGTCACTTGCTTACGTAATGAGTGGGTGGGTGCTGGGTAACTACAGGGTGCTTTTTGCAGTCAATGTCAGGAATAGTACCAATGTGTGGTGTGTGTACGCACATTCCGGGTAGGACTAGGACTCGGACTCTACACTGTCTACACTTGTCTATAAGAAGTTTAGGTAGGTCAGTAGGTCAGGTAAGGTTGTTGTTTTTTGAGGACAATGACAATGAGACAATGAAGGAGCTAATCAGCCAAGGAACAAAAACTACTGGTAAAGTTAAAGTAGTAGTTAAAGACTTAGTGTAGTAGTGACAGAAGTAGCAGTAGTAGCAACGCATCTTTAAACAAAGATAAGATAGGACAAACACATCAAAACATTTGAGTATCAGTATGAATCGTAGAATCATATCATATCTCATCATATATTATATTACCACATATTACATTACTACGTATTATAGTATTATACTTAAAATTTTAGTGATAAGTTAAGCAACTCATAATTCATAATAACTTGAATAATTATGTGTTTTGAATCATTCAATCATATCACGGTTGTTGTGACTATTGACTATTATCATATCGAATCATATCATATCATATCATGTCATGTCATATAAGAGTCATATAAGTATAATATCATAAATCATTAATCATCAATTGTTAAATTATCATTTGAAATTTACAGGTTTTTAGAAATAGCGCAAAACGGTTTGAAACGGTTTAAAGCTATTTATAAACACACTGTTATAAATAGCGTGAAACGGTTTGAAACGGTTTGAAGCTATTCATACACTAGTGTTTATAAATAGCGTGGAACGGTTTGAAACGGTTTCAAACTATTTATACCCAGAAACTAATTGAAACTAATTGAAACTAATTGAGGTTTTTAAGACTGGATAGCGTGAAACGGTTTGGAACGGTTTAAAGCTATTTATAAACACATTGTTATAAATAGCGTGGAACGGTTTGAAACGGTTTAGAGCTATTGTTAAGACCAGTCGCATCACTTGCACGATCAACGTTGTTTTTTTTGAAGTGTTTTTATTTGTTATCTAGTTGTCTTCCAATCATGAATCTTCAATCAACTACTTATTACTTATTACTTGGGAAGTTAAGATAAGTTGGTTCAGAGTCCAAAGGCAAAAGGTAGTAACAGTGAGTCAGAGTCAGTGTAAACCAAGTAGCAGTAACAGTAGTTGGCAAGTTGGCCTAGTTTAGTCAGTCAGTCAGTCAGTCCCCCCGGTGTCTGAAGAAGTTCCCTGACACGTTGTGCAACACAATGACACAATGGCAACGGTTAACAATGGTCATTTTGATTGCTAAGCTAAGCTGTAAGCTGCAACGTAACAAACAAGCTCTGCTTTAATGAAACTTCGGTCCTGAGACCTGACCTGTGAGCCTGAAGCCTGACAATAATCGGAAGGTCAAATTGCCAGTTGAGAGTCTGTGGATTTGATGGGGCCCCAATGGGCCCCAGGCTAAATTGAACCAAAACAAGGCACAACCAGGAAGGCGAATTGGATGTTCAGACTCTCTGTCTCCCGGTCATTTAGGTAAGCGCGGCCCTCGTTTGGGAGGTGCTGTTTGGAGTACACGCACATGGGTCCATGAGGTGCCATGCCAAGTTTTTTGTGACATGACTTGACAAACTGGCGGCGGCGGTCTGAAGAGCACTTGCCATCCTCAGGGCGAATGGGCGGGAAGGGTTTCCCAGCCCCTGTGGGTCTGTGGGTGTATATAGTGTCCACCTGAATTCAATTAGTTTCTAATCAATTTCAATTAGTTTCTGCATCTAAAAATGAACCGAAACCAATTCCGATTCTGCTTCACCTCCACCGGAGGTGAAATTGCCGAAAGCACCGCGCCACTAACACCTCACCGCCATCAAACAAGCAGTAGGGGCCCAGGAGTAGGAGCTCAGTGGATTTGGGATTGTGACTCATGACGTGAGATGCGAAGAAACCTCCTTGACAGGGCTTGCCCTCACACTCACGGTCCTTCGATGTGAGGGGGTAGCACGCGCTACTCTGACCCAAGACCTGCTCAACGTACTCACAGGCATCCTCAAGGTGACCCCGTTTCCCCAAGCTGGAGGGCAACACCTCCTCTATGCACCTGACCAGCCTGTCCACCTGCTCGCTGGAGGCCCAATCCTTTCGGATCATCACCACATAGACCCGCTGACGGCTTTGCGGAAGGCCGAAGTTGGCGGCACTGAGTGCGGTGCATTGACAAAAAAGAAAACGTCAAAAGTCAGCATTTCCATCTGAACAGCAACATGAAGCATGAATCTGAAAGACACCAACAACTAAAGGTGGAATCTGAAATCTGCTCAAGTCAACAAACTCCTGCCCGGCAAAACTAGCACTATATCAAGAGAAGTCAAAAGTCACAAGCACCTTTAGCCTTTAGCTTTAGCTTCACCTACAAAAAAATCAACTTCAACGGTCAGCAACGTTTGGACCGACTGACTGGAAGTGAACACACGTTAGAATGGGTGAAACTGGTTGCATGGAGTTGCCAATTCTAATCACTCCCAATGGCCACTGAAATGACAGGTCAACGCAATCACAACACTAGGCTCTAGGCATACAGCTGGCCAGAACCCAATGTATTTTGCAGGCAGGTCACTTAAGATGCATCACACGCAATTCGTACCCTTCCACCAGCGCCAGCCCAATCGGCTCACCATCCAAGTATCCGTGAAGCATGAAGTCCGCCGGAGTCTGGCAAGAACGGGCTGTATAACGTGTTTGAGTTTAACTTACACTTACAGTTACACTCACCCTTACAGGCCTTTACAGTGTGAGATATTTGGCAAGGACCCTTACACCGTTCTGCGTCCTGCGCCAATTGTATTCGGCTGGCACATGAACGGGGCATGAAACCGATACATGGCAGACAGGACGGACGTGTGGTAAAAAGATGCTCTTTTCTTCACGCACCACCTGACTCCAGGATTTGCAAGATCTTTCGTGCGTCAGCAGCTACAGCACTGAATACATGTGGGTTAGGTTGGGCTTTCTCTGCAATCTCTTTCAATTTTGGCATCGTTGTCTCTCTCATGCCAGTTGCTTTGACAAGTGGCACCAAACAATGGGAATGGCACCAGGCTGATGGTTTCAGCTTTGAATGATACCAGCAAAACCGCACACTGTTGATCGGGATTTTGACTTTACAGTGCAAACACACAGAACGGCCACTGCTTGCTAGACCTGCTGAGTCCAAACCAAGCTGTCTAGCAAAGAAAGATTTGCTTTGGCCTTGAACTGACAATGTTGCCTGTGCAGAATCTGCAGTGGCAGCTCTTTGTGTATCATCATCCTCAACCTCTTGGGCCACTTCCTGAACTGTCTTCTCTTCTGCAGCAACCACCTTGGACATGGGAGCCGATTGCTCTTCTTCCTCATTTGGGTCTTCAGCAAACTCCGAATCTGAATTTGCACTGGAGGATGACGACTCTGTTGGCAAACTCTTTTTCAAAAGAGGTCCGGCTTTGGTGGCTTTGGTTTTTGATTTCTTCTGAACCTTGGTTCTTGGCTGACTTTCTCTTTTCTTTGCCCTCAAGTCTTTCAACCGCTGGTCAAGACCAAATGGCAGCTTTACCACTACAGGTTTTTTCTTGGTCTTTTTTTCACTGGAGATGGTGAAATCACATAGCAATGTTTCAGGACTGCTCTTGAGCATGCCTCCAGGATCGATAAAAGCAGAGCACGCCCAAACATCCACTGAAACAACCAATGTATCACTTGGATCTGGAGAATGCCTCCGCAGCAACTCAAGCATCAACTGGTGCGATGATTGAAACTGTGGAATGGTACCAGAAGCATCGGTCAACGCGACTTGTTCAGCATCGAGTGCTCCATTGACAAATATGTGAGTGATGGGCTTCTTCATAGAGACGCCAAGTATAAGGGGCATACTGTGACTGTCGACAGTAAACAGCAACAATGACGCTGGCTCGACCTTGTGCTCCTCCAGGCGCCAAGACAAATCCTTCACAAGTTGCTGCATTCTTGGGTAGTGGCAGTTCTTTCTGCAGATGAAATGAGGGCACGGAGAATCATGAGCATTGGGGAGGTCATCTGTGAGGGACTTCACCAGGGGTGTGTGCAATGTTTGGTCCAACTTGGTGTCAATCTCTTTGTCCGAAAGCTTCATGTCAATCTTCTCAGCCTTCAACCCGCCGTTGCCTCAGCTGTTGTCAGCGCAAAGCCCGAATTGCAAAGGAGCTGGGACAAGTTGGAGATGAGATGTGATGTGATGAGCGATGAGTAATGAGTAATGAGTATGATGAGTATGCTGAGTGATGAGTATGAGTATGGGTATGATGATGATGATGATTGTGTATTACCAGCGAATCATCCCGCCCATGTCTATCGGACCTCCCAAGTATGATCAAAAATACTATATTTTATTTAGGGATATATGATATGATTCATATATAATATATTATATTTGTCAATTTGTCAGTTTGTTTAGTGTAGTTCAGTCGTTTTTTGTTTTGACATCGTTGGGTGTTGATATCGTTTTGGTATCGTCGTTGCTTATATATTGTGTTGATATTGTTTTGACCCACAGTGGGTCCAGTCTATTGCACACATGACTCTGACTCTTTCCAGTCTGTCTATACACCCACATGCAACAAATGAAACAGGCAGCTCAGCTCGAGTTGAAAAATTGACTACTCCACATGTCTCACTGACTCACATACACAAAAGCTGTGGCAAGAAAAAGTGGAGACAGGAGACAATTTTTTCCTGAAACAGAAGAGGTGCTGTCACACAGGCACGTCAGGAGGTCCCATAAAGAGTGGTGGTCAAACTGCTCATCATTCAGCTTCAATCGTCTGGCAGACAAAAGCTTGCAAGACTTTCGGCCAACGGCCTCCTCAAGGTCTGTGCGTTCTTTTGCCTTGGAGCCTACTGATAGTGGAGTGACTGATAATTCTGCTCGAAGTGTTTCTTGATGGTTTGCTTCCACCTCAAAGGCCTGTTTGTCCTCCTGACTCAGATCTCGCCAAGCCCGGCTAGCTTCCCTCACCCTAGCCGTGTACTGTTGTAGACCAAGGCTCTCCCCTCCCATCTTCGTTTTCAAAAAGATGTTCCAGCCAGAGAGCTTCCGAATCTTACGGCTTGCAGCCTTGTCAAACCGGGATGCCTTGTCGGCATCTGTCTCCAATCTTTCTTGGGTGCGATCTGGATGTACTCCATCCTTAGATTAACAATGGGTCACTGTCAAAGCAAAAGACACTTCGATGTATGTGTGTGTGTAACCTTTGGAGTCACAAGGTTCCTTTTGGAGTGTTTGATTTGCTTTTTCAAGCAGGGGAGCGCGGCGTGATTGTGGGACCGCACTCAATGAAGCTACCACGATCACAGGATACCAAGTCTGATCAACTTGACGTACCTGCATCTGAGTTGTGAATGTTTTGGCCACTCTCCAATCGTAGAGGCCCTCAGGCTCTTGCAGGATGATTCAGGTCTGCCAGATGTGCACTCGTCACTCGTTCGATCGTGGTTTTGCACTTTGGAACTTTGGAGCTTTGAAAGTATTAAGAACTTTGAGTTGTGGATGTTGGAGCCGGGCTTTTCACTTAGGCTTAGGCTGGTGTGTGGCAACCGCTTTCAGATCCTTATGTAATGTATGCAGTTCTATAAGTGTGTGCGTGGCTGTGTGTAAAACACGACTCTCCCCCAAACACTCTGGTCTCCAGACAAAAAAGAAAAGTCAGCAAGTCTCTAGTCCAGTCCAGTCTAGTCAGTGCATCCACAATAATACAGTTGCCATGACTAATGCTGCCCTTCACTGGCATGGAAAAGTCAATGGTTTTCACAATAAATGAAAGATCTGATCGTGTTAACAACTAAGCACCAGTCCTCATTGCGAGAAGAGTATTGGTTGGAACTTGTTGATCCAGCTTTCCGGCGAACTTGGCTGCCCACCCTTTTGCTGGGCATGGTGTCTTCACTTGCTGCATCTGCAAGCCAGTAGTAGTTCTTGACTACTCGTGCCAGGAGGGAAGTTTCTACAGCTGCTTTTCCTTGCTTCACAAACTGGTGGCCTCGACGGCTTAAAGCCCATTGTGTTTGCCCATTGAGAATTTCGACTGAGTCGCTTGACAGCGGGCTCCAACAGCAAATTTCAGACAGTAGGTCTTTGATATCTGAAATGTCTTTCTGCTGCTGCTCTGTCAGTGGCATTGAGAAGTCACCATAGGCTTCAAGCAGTGGCGCTGTGAACTCCACGTCCACACACTGTTCACAGTCAGCATATCTACGACGCAACTGCTGCCACCCTTTAACAAAGTTGTTTTCATCAGCATCAGTCAAAGCCAGCAAGCTGAAGGGAGCTGATCGAAATTCTTCTACAAGGCGCCGGTATAGGTCGGACACGCAGGAAATGACCATCTGAAATATCAAGTCAAGCTGTGCTTGCGACCCCTCCAGACCCATTGCAATGGTCTCAGTCAGCCCGTGCAGGAGGAAACTCATGTAGCGGGATAGAAGCTCGACGCCCAATTCTCCCCGCACCACTTTGAGGAATCTCCGTTTAGATTCATCCTTCAGCTTCTGGTGATCAGGATTGGCGTGACTCAGGTATTGAAGGCTGTATAGAACCCCAGTCCGTTTCAAAAAGAAATTGATGCCAGGCTCCATCCTTTGTACAAGCATGTCAATAATGATGGATGACTGATGAAATTCAGGCCTTGCCAGCTCACGTTGAACCAACTGTCGTCGAGCACCGTTCTGAGCAGCGTAGTTCTTGTCTTCATCCAGCATGTTGGTGACCAGCAATTGGAAGTCGTGTTCATTCAACACTGAGTCAGACTGCAAATCCCTATTGTCTGCCAGCAATGCATCTACAACTTGGCAAAGGTTGCTCCCAGGATTGTAAACCTCTTTGATGCCACCATCTTGAACGGCGAGAATGCGTGGGAGCAGTCTATGTAAACAGCATCCTACTCGAATGTATGAAGCTGCTGGTCCACAATGCTTCATCCTGTACAAGAGGGGTACAGCGAACCCTCTTGATAGGAAAGAGCAAAGCAATGAAACAAGCTTGTTCCATGATTCAGCATCGGAGCTGCAACAAGGGCCAGATTCCGTGCTTGAAAGGCACCAATGGACCAGGGTATCGGATTTGGTGTCTCCATTCAGGAACTCTAGAATCTGGCCGAGCAATTTCTGTTGTTGCTTTGATGGTGCCTGGAAGTCATTGAGAAGCCATTGAGATCTACGCTTCCACTCTCCCATCTCAGTTGGATACTAGGTCACTGAAATTCCTCAGCAACGTGATGACGTTTGATCAAATCTAGGAATAACAAGAATACAAAAATTGTTTCTTTCAGCTTTGGGGAGAGAACGATAATGCAAGTGGGGCCACCCCCAAAGAAAATTGGACGAAGTGAAGTCGAGTTTCGTTCAAAAGCACCGGGCCTCTTGAGCACGGTGATGAGCTGAGCAGTAAACCTTCTACGGAAAGAAGAGCATTCGAAGAGGTGGGATAGGCGAACCAAGGTGCTCCAATACCGTTCAACCCCTAGCACAATGCATTTTCTTGCCAGGCATAACTGATGGTTCCCACACTTGTATCTGATGGCCAACGTATTCAAGCACTCACCAGCAGCACGTCTTTTGGTGAGGAGTTGCCTCTCCAGGTTGAAAGCTGCACTGTTGGCTTCCAGGGCGTCACCACACATGATCTGGACGGCCCAACGCACAGTGCGGAGTCCTGGTAAGTCTTCTGAAAAGCCAATTCTTTGCAAACCTTTCCCAACGCCGTCTGCGCCAGCAAGCAAATAAGATGTGTAAGCCGCATGGATGTTTGGAGTGTCTGCCACATGCAGGATGCATGTTGGGGAGGGAATGGACAGGCAATGCCAGTCGGTGCCCGAATTGTCCAATTGCTCTTCATAATTGACAATGCACGACTGGCAAGTGTTCATGAGGGTGTAGACCATTGTTCGGTCGCCTGGATTAGGTCCCCTCAGTCGAGTAGTGGTGTCATCTGGAACTATGCTGTTGATAATGTGCTTCACAGATGTGCCTGTGGTGAAAAGAGCCTCTAAAGTCTGGGCCAAACAGCACAGAAGACTCCAGGCACAACGCGCTCGATCTCGATGTATTGACTGTGAGGGATCTGGATCATTGACCCTGTACGCCCTTGACATAGCAAATGCGTGGTGAAGGCGTCCAGTGAAAAACTTGCGCTGCAATTCTTGAGCAGGTGTTGGGCCAGTGGGCGGTGCACCCAAACGAACTTTCCTTTTGGCCTTTGACACCAAAGAAGCTTCTCTTGCCTTCTGTGTTTGCGCTTTCCTTCGTAGGATCTCTTCAGGGTTTTCATTGTCCGAGTCACTGTCAGCAATTGCCCGCTGACATCGACTCAGAAAGCCTTGGGAACTCATTTGGCCCCAATGCCAAAGACTGTTTGTTGCCTTTGCATGCCTTTGCTGTTTGTACTGTCTGTCTGTCTGTCTGTCTGTGTTTTCTTTTGTAGTAGTTTTGGAATGTGTTCGTATCGTATCCGGGATCTGTATCTCAGTCTCTATCTATATATCATATCGAATCCGTATATTATTTGTATCTGTATTTGTATCCAGTAGTGTTGAGCCTCTCAGAACCTTCTTGCATGACCTGCCATGTTCTGCTCAGAGCCACGTCAAAACCAAGGTGGCCGAACGCTAACCCAAACTAACACGTTACCTAACCGCGTTTGCTGCTTGCCACTTCTAGCCCAGATTGCAGACAGACTAAAGTCAGCATCTATTTCTATTCTTTAGATTCGATTCGTCGATTCATGCATTGCCCTCCTCGCAGTGGCACTCGGTTTCCATGCCTTGTACTTCTTGAAGAAAGAGCCAGTGCTTCCCTGTGGAAATGGCCGGAAAATACCCTCCACCTGCGACAAAGAGCACGCTCCGCTTTCAGTGCTAAACAACCAAGTTCAAGGCTATTGAAACAACATGGCAAGTCACAAATGATGGACGAACTACAACTGGACTGGGAATGTTTCCAAACAGTGTTGTGTTTGCATTGCCAGCTCAGTGAGCCCATAATTGTTTCTTGTCAGTCAAACCGATCCTGTCAATCCTGTCATTTGCTTTGTGAAAACAGGTGTAAGGAAGGTAAGTCGTCCAAGCACAATTTGCACAGCTGCCATGACATTACCAAACAAGAAACGTGAATGGGGTGGATGGACGTTCTCTCACCCTCAACCAGTTGTGCTACAGTGCAACACCCCACATGTTGCTCGCCTGCTCCATCATGACGCATCGTGGCCGCCTCAAACCTTGGATAACAAGTGTTTGAGCTCTCACATACATTCAGGGACGCGTCACAGCTTCAACTGTTGTTGGCTAGCCTGGCTAGCTCCTGAAATTCAGGACACGTCAAATCATGTCATGTTGTGACTCGGCACACATTTTCTGAAAAGCTGGACACTGGAGAAGCTTACGGTACTTCACTTCAAGAGTAATGATTCATGATGTCTGCCACTTGCTATCAGTCCTTGTCCTTGTCAGGAAAGTTACTGTATAGAGTATAGAAGAATTGTTCAATCAACCGGTCCAGGAACTTGTCGAGTACAAAAAGAAGACGAGACCGGACCGACCAAACGTTTAGACCACTGAGCCAAGATTCGGACATGTCTGGCCCCTGCCAAGAAGGCTTCTGCGTCTGGCTCCAAAAAAGGATTCCAGTTTGGAGATCTCCTCTTGTTGTTGAGGACAGAGTAAGGGCAACAAGGAGCTCCGAAAGCGTATATGTCCTGTCACTTGTCAACTTGCCACTTTTGTTGATGACTTGTCAAGTCAGCACATCATTGTGACTGTGACTGCAACTATCTAAGTAAAGGGACCCCAACACAATATGACAACAGCAAAAAATAGCCTGCCATGACTCTGACTATGACCTATCTTGCCTTACCGTACCAACTAAGCAAAAATCGAGTGAACAATCAGTCAGTATGTAGAATGAAATGACTCCTGCAGTATGAATCAATGTGAATCGCTTTGCCAACCCACAGAGTTTCCTGCCGTCCTCTGAAGGACCAAGATAACACTTCTGCTCATGCTTGCAGCAATATCCACCACTCACCCCATGGGTGATGTCATCCATAAGGTGGACAACTTAGGATGCAAGTTGCAAACGAAGCATCCCACACACTTCAATAGTACGCAACCAAAACCAAGACCGACAGGTAATGACAACGAGCATTTGAACTAGTTTTCGAAGTCCAAGCGTGGACACTCTGGATGAGAATAAACTTGGGTTCATTGAAGGTGTGAAACTCCTCACAGGCACTTGGAAACTAGATGAGTCAGTAGTGACAGTGACAGTCACAAAACAATTTTTGAGTTTAGTGCGCGTTGCCGCATGGGGTTGGTCGTGTGTTCATGACCGATCTACACCGATCTGTGAGCAAAAAGTGAAACCTTCACAGTCCACAGCGCAGACTGACTTGCTGCCAGGCTGCTGTCATGATGGTTTTGTTCAATGAAGCGTTTTTTCATTGGGTCCTTCTCCAAAGCTGTGGAAGCCACATTCAGGTCCATGCCATGCTCTGCATAGAGGTACTCGGCAATCCGCTTCCTGTAGAACAGGTTGTCCGTCCATGTCACGTCCTTATCCTGTCACCTGTCTGTCATTTCCTAGAGCCAATCTGGGGCCTAGTGTTTAGGTTGGGATTGAATCTGGAACAGCAATGGTCGGCCCTGGTCCTCAATCGGCAATCCTGTGATCGGCTACTTATTTGGTCATAGGGTTAGGTCAGGCGTCAACTGCCACATTTGTACTTGCACTGCGCTTGTGTGAATCTGCACGTTTCCCGTTTCCCCACCAATTGTTGTAGACAACCGCTTACTGCAACATGTGCACTTTTGATGACCCAACCCAACACTGCACGCTATAAATGATGCCCAGACTCAAAACGTATGATCCAGTTGCTGCTCCAGCGCACCCCTCTACGAGGTGAATGGTGGGTGTGTGATCTGGCTTGATGCGGGACCTGAGCTCTCTGTCCAGACCATCTAGTGGTGTTCTGCTGGCCACCTACCTTCTTGCCTGGCCTAGCCACCTTGTTCACTTGGAGGGTGGATTGAGACTGGGTGGATTCAACTGCAAGTGCCAGCAGTGTGGTTACAAGTTACATACATTGGGTGGGTCCTGGGTTCTGGGTTGATTTCTATGATGATTCTAAATTGAAAATATTATGATTATAAATGTAGTATATATAAATTATACTGTTTGGGTTGCCTCCCAACTCCTGGAGTCTGTGACCCATTGCGGGAATTCTTTGGGGGTTGGTTTGGTTTCCAAAGTGCAGCTCAGACACATATCCTCGATTCCAAGGATCTTGCAAAAACGTGCAACCCAGTCCAAATACGGTGGTCGGTTATGCTTCGGGGTGCCATGATCTGCATCTGCTGGATCCCTTGGATGAATCACGCTTTGGCGATTTTGATTTGGGTGTTTGGAGACTAGGGTTGGTAAGGGGGGCCTCAAAAAGAAAGTTGACTACAGAGCGGTCGGACTGGACCAGAAAAAAGCAAACTACTAAATGAAATACGGGACAACGCTATGGACTGTGTCATTGGCTCATTGGTATGGTCCAGTCCTGGTACAGTCGGCACAGTACTCAGAGTACTGTCATGGGTCGTGTGTCGTGACTCAAGTTAAAAAGACATGTTTTCTAACATGGTGCATGATGGTAGTAGTATTTGAATCATGTTGTTGTACAGGGAATCCGGAAATGTTGTCAGTAGTTGAAGTTGTCACTCAGTAGCATTTTTTTCACCAATTTCAACGTTACTTAGACTAGACTCTTAGATTCTTGGTCATTGGTTGGTTTAACTCAGTGGATGCTAAAGTTGACCTGCCCTGCCGGGGCCCTGCCTAAATAAGTTCAACAAGGCCAAGGGGTCTGGTCTGGGACTACAGTCTGTGGAACAAAGCTTGCTAGGCATCACCTAAGCTTCGGTCCGTCTGGCACTGAACCAAAAAGCTGGCTCATCACTGAGTCGTCTGACCCAGATTCGTCGCTTTCATGGCCGAAGCTGAAACGGTGCATGCTCATAGTGACACCCAAAAGAAAACTTGACCCTGACTACACCCTGTGAGTGCTGCCCTGACCCATGAGCCAAAATAGCCATGGTGCACTTGCAATGACTCAACGATGAAGACCACGACGTTG
>JAOBYK010850875.1:0-26090 GCA_025434845.1 Phenganax subtilis
CCGAAAGCCCGGACCGTTATCTTTAACTGATGACGGTCCGGGCTTTCGGACCGAAAGTTCTGCATAAATAAATTTACGTGGTGTTTCCACAAAACTATATATTAGAATAGTTACTCACCATGCAATCATTCAAAGAACAAAATATTTTTCCTTGCTTTAAACCTGTTGTGATGTAGTTATGCAGCATTAAGCTTCACTTTACTTTGTACCATATATATTTCAGTCTTTTTTGTCTGAAATTTTGTCTCTTTACATAGATTACTGAACGAAGTCGTGATGAATTTTCAAAGCAATCAAGAAGAAATCTCTCTCACCGTTTGTCCGCAAAATATGACAGTGACGAATTACGTTGATGAGGATCAAGGTACAGCATTCTGAGCAAGTATTCTAATATTTGCTGACTTTATAAATGCTTAAAGACTGCATTTCAATGTTCGATCTTTAGTACTTTTATACTTTGTAAGATTTGATTACGAGAAACCAGATGGAAGAATCTTTTTCATTTTATAATACAAAAGGTTCCCTTGAGAATTTGGCAAGAAAACCCCAACTAGATATGCCGTAGCCACAGATGAGAGACTAACAGATGTCCGACTGCCCCAAATTTGCGTAAGTCGATTTTCCTGAGATTTCAATGGCGGCCATTAACCTGGGAAGTGCCCTACAGAAAGGCATTAACCCCCCTGGACAAATAATTTTGAATATGGTACCCAGGAGGTGACGGTTTTTGTTTAGGGCACTCGCTAGGTTAATGGCGGCCACTTACGCCAAAATCATAGGCTTGAAGACTTAGTCGGACATCTGTTAGTCTCTAATCTGTGTCGTAGCTAAATAGGCAAATGCTTGTGCCACCTGATTTGCTCTCCTTTTTTTCTATTTTTTGATATGCATTGAGCAACCTGCCGTTTGTACTCGACATCTTGCTCCCAAACAAAATAACTTCCTTGACTTCTGTTATTGTTTTATTTCTAGATCTTGAGAAAGTTATCAACACAAAGATGATTTTAGTTTCTGAAGAGTTTGAGAAATTTCAAATTGGAGTTGACTGTGAAGTGACATTCTGTCTTAAAGAATTAAGGGTACTAAGGAAAGAAAACGGATATCGCTATATCCAATTCCTTAAAAAATTCCTTTAAAAATTCCTAAAAAGTTTCTTAAAACGGCTTCAATGTTGAAAGTATCGAGCATGTGTCAATATAGGAGTGATTATTGTTTTTCAGGGAATCATAGCTTTTGCTGAGTCAACTGGTCAAAATGTAGACATTCATTTTGAATGTGGAGGAAAGTATGTTGTTTTTATCATCGAGACTATAAGTAATACTATCATTGGCCTTTCTCACGCTATGCGACCAGGCCTTAAAATCCGCTATTTTTGAGTGGCAAAATCATTGTTTTTGATCGTGATTTTTTATCAAAAGAAAAAATATATTTCATCCCGTATTTTCTCGGCAAAATTTCAAAATCTATTGCTGAAATTTCTCACGGAGTTAGCAAGAGTCTCAGGTTTACTAAAAAGCGAGAAATTTGGTGTGATTTTATTTTCAATAAAATAAAATTCTCCAAATTCAATTATTTTGCCACCCAGAAATGGCAGATTTAAGCTTTTGATCGCATAGCGTGAGAATGGTTAATTGTTCATAATCTCCATGGTTATTGTAATCTCATATTGTCGTTGCAATATTTTGATAATTATGCTGCATAAAAAAGCTTTGTGTACTGTGATCAATGAGTAAAGCCGGAAATGTGTACCAGTTTTATAACCCCACAATCCATCTTTCATCCATTTTTTTATCTAGACCTTATTCAGTATTTTGTGTTGTTTTCAAATTTTTTTAAACGAACAAGTGTGCAAACAGACAAACTACAAAGCAAATACACTAAGACAAGCCAACAAACAAACGATCAAACCAGCAAACAAAGAAACTATGAATGTAGCAAAAAGCAAAGTGACACCCAAGGAAAAAGGCAGGTCGCCGAACAGAACCCTTTTCCCTCAAAAAAGCAGTAAGATGCAGGTCTAACGTTAATCAAATGGCACAGAGAGTTCAATGTTATTATTTTTCAGACCTATTGTGCTGAGTGTGGCGAGTGATTCGACATTTGAAGCAAATTTCGTTCTTGCCACATTAATGGATCCTCCTACAGTTCAAACATCTCAGAAACGAGCTGGAAACACAGAAGAGAGGACAAGTAAAAACACTGGAACTTCTGAACAAGCAGCGAGAAAGAATTCACGTAACATGAATCAACAAAAGAAGACAGAAACCTCTCGACAAACTAGCGGAAACAATACAATGAAAGCACAAGAGAGCAGAAACGCAGAACATTCACAAGAAACAGCCAAACAGGCGTCACGGAAAACTAATGAAGTTAAAAACGTTGCAAGGTATTGTAGAATCATTTAATTTCTCGCGCATCAAAAGGAAGTTTAACCTAAGTGCAGTGAGTTGACTTTTGTGCTAGACTAGTGCAAATGATTTTAATTAATGCATTATTAGGAATTCACCACATATTCATACTGTTTGTAATTTTTTTAACTCGTTGCTGTATAATGGATGTCTACATCACTAAAACAACTATGAATTGCAATGAAATATTATTCAGACATGCGCAGTTGTGCGACATGCCTCAAGATAACGACGAACAGAACTGGGTCAATGACGGCATTGGAGAACAGCTTGCCCAAGAAGCGTTAAAGGATAATACTGAAACTGAGAAAAATCTTGAAGATTCATTGCTGTGTGGAGGTAAAAACTTTTCATGCTCTACTCTTCTTATTCTAACGCTAGCGCAAACACAAATCATCCTATTTCATTTGAAAACTGGGGTTGATGTGTCAAACAATATGGTAATACATGTTGTGTCTCCTGAGACACAATTAGTACGGGATATCTGTCCACTATAACACAAGTTAGCCTCCTAAGAAACTTCGCCATTTTGAATTGGCGTGAAATGATCATGTGATCGATAATTGAAATATGACGATGTGGAAAATATCTCAGCGTGTATTTCTCATTATTTCGCTGTCTACTTTATAGTGGATTTGCTAAAAACGCCATTCTAAGATGAGACATTGCGCAATATTATAACTCGAATTCAAAGTATACAATCAAAAAGTTATGATTGTGTCACGTGAGTGTGATACTTATCGTCATATCTCACCCTACGTCATTGTTTATTGAGCCTGCAGTCTTTTAGTCAATGTTCCACCCACTGAACTATGTAACATGGAAGGTCAACCAGTCATTTGAGCAATCTAAAAGTGAAGCCAAAAATGGCGGCTCATGAAGCTTTCTTGGGCGTCATTCTCATTCCCCAAGACGCGCCGTCAACCTTAAATTGGCGAGGAGCACTGTTTTCGCTTGTTTCTTTTCTATTTTAGCCGATCTAAAAAAAGATAGTGGCTTTGCAATAGACAAGCTCTGAAAGTCAAAAAACAAACAAATCCCCGTCATTTTTGGCGCTTGAGTGTTATTGCTAGTTTTGTTCTACGACTATGCTATATATAGAGCGACGCTTGTGGTTTTTTAGAAACTCTGTCTTTTTATTTGCAGGTGACCTAGCGGATAAATACGCTGAAATGGTATGTTTGTAGGGAAATATCTTTTTTCTGAGCTTTTAGCGATCGACGCTCACCACTTAGAATTGTTGTCGGGTCGTATGTATAGCACTGTGGAGCCGCATTGCAGTTTGCCTGGATTCTTGTGTTTGTCTAAAACCTAATTGTGTTTCAGATTAGTTTATTTTCTTTTAATGCAGACTACCACATTAAGAAATATCTTCTTCAAGTTCAAGCTACGGCATGTTTACAAAATGCAATACCGCACTTTTAACGTATTTGGAAAAACGCCGACGGCTTAAATGTTTCTTCCTCTGCTTGGATGAACATCGTCTATATTCCTGCCGCTAGCTTTTAGTGATACTGTACTGGGAATAAACGTAGCAACTGGTTGATGAGGGAAAAAAATAATTGTCAACAAATTTGCTGTGGCGATGCCAACCGTGTTCTCGGGAAAAACTCATTCGTCTAGAATGTAGCGGCCCAGGGAACGAGGTTGTGACATTGCAGGCTTTAAGCAGCCAATGACAGCTCATTATTTCACTGGAGGTGGTCGACGCTGATCTCAAAATGTTTTCAATTCTAGCCCTTTGGCGGCAGTATCAGTGCGAATTCCGAGAACTCTCCTGGCATTGCAGTACGTTCTGGTAAAAATAAAACTACTCACCTTGCTTCAGAAAGTAAGACACTCTCACAAGAAAGTGTTCCTGGGACACCTCCTAGTAAGAAGGTTAGAAATATCACGTGATACAAATACACAAGGTGTCCCAATCATAGAAGCCTTTCAAACTGATATTAGAATACAGTCAAACCTACATTTTTAAAGAGAAATATACCCTCAGGAAATGGCACTGAAATGTAAATATATCTGGAACGCTAAGTCAGGGGGGGGGAAATTGAAGCCAACTTTGTGCTCATTTTGCAGGTAGGCCCAGTCCTTTTTAAAATTTTTTTTTAAAAAATAGCATTTTTATATCCAGAAAGTTTGGAACTTAAATCTTGCATTAGTGTTGTAAAATGCATGTAAACTTAAAGAGAGGCAGTTAAATTTTTATTATATGAAATAAAATTTGACAAAAATCATACTGTTATCAAAAAAAGTTGAAACAAACACGAAAATTACAAAAAGTCCGCGCGATTTTTGCCGTTTTTTCTGCGTTTTTGAAAGTTTGAGATGGACTTAAATGTTTAAACCTCCAAAATAGTATAGTTCTGTGTTAAATACACTTATTTTCAGTTCACTGGGAAATGGTCGCGTATCCGCTTACTAGAGGTTTTGTAGAATTATTAGTGCAAGAAGGAACCCTTCATTGTTTTTCTCACTTAAAGTTGCTTTTTTTAGTTTAAATCTATGTTGTTTAGTGGAATATCGAGCCAACCAAGTGTCAGAAATAAGGTAATGTCATTTTGCCTTAAATGTCAATGTTACGCTGGAACGGTTAATAGACACGTGAATGGTTTCTGATGAAATTTGCCTGCCTGGCTACAGAAACGTAAAAGAAATGTCACGCCTTCTTCCTAGTCATTCTCTTTTGAAAAACGTTTTCATAAAAATTTAATTTAATATCAGTAACGTTGACTAGGAGGCAGGGGGATAAAAGCTCAAATCATGTCTAAATAATGTAAGCAAATCAAATTTAACCTAACTCTGCCCATAGCCCTAATCCCGAGCGCTGCCTCTTTGTATATCTTGACTTCAATATTATATTTTGGTATTTCAGACGAACATTGAGCACGCCTCAGTGATTCTTGCGGCAGACACTGATGATGAGTCGGACTAAATTTTCGGTAAGCCAGAAGGAAATCTTTGTGTCCCCACCCTAATTTTTAGTTGGTGCTAGATAACGCCTATCAATGTGCAGGCGAACGGGTTGCGCCTCCTGTAAACCCACGACCGTGTATACTGTGTTTCATAATGGCAACTGTTGTACTGAAACATGTGTGTGTGTTGCCTCAGCCATGACGCCTTCCTGTTCAGAGAGTTAACTTTTTCTTCAAGATTTTCTGCTGGCTGCATTTTAAATCTATAGTAGAGTACATGCAATACTAAAATGTCCCCCTCAGTGGTCGCCCCAAGCCTCCATTGAGTGCTAAATAAATCCCCTGGGTGTTGCGCTGTTAAGAGTAAGCAAACCTCAAGTCGCAATAATGTGTGTTTTAACAGAGACTGCAAACCATTTTATTCGTCAAAATCATCGTAGTCGCGTGAAATAATGCTTCAATTTCTACTCCTTTGCTTGACAATCGTACGCAAGAAGTTAAGTAATATTCCATGAAACTTGCCGGGTTGGTCAATGTAACAAGCCTGACCTGCGTCCGGAATCTCTAGCACTGTGGCATGCGGCATCTGTTGGAGCGCATTCGCTGATGTCACTCCTAAGGATTTGTCCCTTTCTCCACGAAGAACGAGAGTTGGCAGAGAAATTTGTTTCAAGTCCTTTCCTAAGACTCGGTCAGTCCCTGACGTTGCTATGGCAACGAAACCACTAAGTGTTTTTCTCAAAGAGCCTTTGGATGATTTGCTTAAAAATGCTATATAAGGCAGAGAATACAGACCACTTGCCGAAGGAGATATTATAACAGGAGCTTGAAGCCTAACTTTACGAATAAACTTCGATAGAAATTTAACTTTAGAATCATCGTTTATATTCTTTAATTTATAAGTAGATTTTCCATATTCCGGTAGATCCATAGCTACCACACGGTATCCATGAGAAGCCAGTATATCCATTGTGTTGCCCCATTCCGCAGACGTGTATTCTTTTCCATGTAGTAAGAGAACATCCAGTTTGCGTGAGAGTACAGACCTTGTGTGAACAGGAGTGATCTCGCGGTAAAATATCCATGTTTTCCCTTTTTTCCACTGCAGTTTATGCTCTTTTATTTTGGGACGTGGTGGTTTGGTTACAATCACAGTATGTGGTCTCGAGGTTGTCTTTCTAGCAGCATGGTGTAACTTGTGTGTGTTCGCTGACTGTACTACTTTCGGTTCAATAGACTTCCTGGCTGCAGGCAAACTCTCCAGTATTTTGAAAGCAAGTAGACCTAAAGCTGTCATAAAAATGAAGAAGAAAGTCCATCTTGAAACGTAATTCATCTTTGGTTTAACAGCGAAGCAATGTAGGCCTATAAAGATGACCAATATATCCATTTTTTGGCTACAAAGATCTTTTTGTTGACATTTGGATTGTGGGAATGATGGCACGTTACAGCATATTTAATGAATGAAGTTTGTAAATTCTTCAGATCGTCTAAGGAAGTAACCAGTAAAAATAACCAATTAGGGTACAGGATTCATCCTTTAAGGACATTGGTTTGATAAGTGGTTCCTGGCCATGCTTGTATAAGAATACCGCGGGAGAGGCCGAGTTACAGCATTAATTGCAACAATGACTTTCCAAAGTATTATATATTAGTTTACGGCTGACCATCTGCGATATAACTTTGAAAAGAGTTACTGTCTCTCTCTTTTACTTCGTTTTTAATCTGTGTCAATAAATGAAGACTGAAGTAAATGTTTCTTAATTTAATCTATGTACTTATTCGATAAAAACTTATGTAGATGCATACAAAACTAAACCTAGCGTGTTCTTGTACATTAAGAACATGATTGGTGTAAAAATGCTGTCTTATTAACTTGAGTTCGTATTCTGAGATCTCAGCAACATCACAGTCGTTTGTTCATGCAACATTATCTGGGGCCGGTTGTTTGAAAGGTGAATACCCTATCCACTGAATAGTGATTGGATGTAGCCTTCGTAAAATTTTCTATCGTTCGTTATAAGAAAGCATTACGACTGATATCGATAGATTAAAGTCTCTAATATTTATATCATTGACCGAAATGAAACTTTCGACCTCTTTTCTTATTATTATGAACGTTGAAAAATTCACTATCCAACGGATAGCGCTAACCAACTTTCAAATAACCGGCCCCTAAATGCTAAGTTCCATTTAAATCGGCAATCCGAAAAATACGCCTAGGATGCGGTCACGTGAGAAAACTAGACTACCCGGATCAGAAAGATGACATCCAGTTAATACTGGATCAGAAGAATGACATCCAGGACAATGAGATGCGCGTGATATCCGGTCGAAGTGATGACATGCGCACTTCTAGCGAAATCTAAGCAGTTTGCAAGTGTTTGTGTAGTTCATCAGCATTCTCAGCGGTCTTCACCCGGATAAGATAGCTAACTGGCTTAGTATTGTCCCCTTCCTTGCCAAACACCGGGGGGTTGGGAACAGTCATAAGTAAAACGTTGTTCTTTCCTGATCGCGAAGTTGGTGTCGAATCATTGATGAATATGTTTAACAATATCTTGCCTAGAGCTGTATCATTACGAATCAAAACTTGCACTTTCTCTTCAATTTTCTTCAAACTTAACATTCCAACACCCAACTCTGCCCAGTCCTCCTCGCGTTTGAAAAACAGTTTGCATCGGATTGAATAAAACGAATCTTCCTCTGGTGTGCTAGAAATTGAAAGGAAGAGCTACAAAACCCGCATATACAAAGTGCACTTCACGTTGCTATGGTGCATAATTTTGAACAAAAAAGTTTCCCATTTAGCTAAATTCCACACCACGGAACATGGCGAAAATTTCTTTGGCTTCAGCAAAGAATGGTTGAACATGATTCGCGTCGTTACATGCAGTGGCAGAACCAGCCCGAAAATTTGGTCATCCTATGCAAATGTCCATCATCATCATCCTAATTCATTTCTTTAGAAATCGACTGCTTTCACGATCTATGCCTACGAAAAAATTTGCATAGCATGACCAAATTGTCAGAATGGCTTCGCCACTGGTTACTTGTTGCTGTACGGAGCCGTATTCTTTGATAAGTGTACACAATTTTTACCTCATTACTTGGCTTTGAGTTTTGGGTGTATCATCTTCTGTATCACACACAGTTTTCCCTACGCTGCCTTGGCTCGAAGTGGTGCCTAGAAAAGAAAGTTAAACGTTAAGAATCCGTCTGTCTGTCGACTGGACTCATATCGAATTGAACTTGCAAGTTATTGAACAAAAACAAAACGCTGCAACTTCATAACAAACTCAAACCCCTGTTAAGCATCACGGCCTCGGCAGAACTCTAATATGGATTTGAGTGTTTTATAGAAATAGAAAGTTTTATACAATAAGTTTAATAACGTATATTATATAACACCTTATTAAATTATCGTCATTTAGTTGGTTGTTTGACTGATCGTGGGGCATTAAATAGAAATTCCCATTTTACTGATCGTGCAATGGAAGTGTATATTGCACGCTCTAGCCGTGCAAATATTTGTTTCCATTGCACGACTGTTTTCACTAAATTCAAATTAATAAAATTGATCAATAAAATTGATCTATTTTCATGTGGTGTTATATAAAACAAATCATGAATGTTTTAATTCGTTCAATGGTAAGAATATTTTCATTTGGTGAAAGATAGAATATTTCATTCAACTCGGCTTTGGCTTGTTGAATGGAACATTCCATCTTTCACTGAATGAAATATTCTTACCATATTGCACTAATTAAAACATTCATTATTTCTATACTATTTATTGGATACTATGCAAGTGTATTTGAAAGAAACAGAACACTATCAACCCAGTTGGCCAAACTGTATGAGACTGAACTTGAAAAAGAGTTCTTGCAAGGCCACCTACTTCCATTTGCAGTCGTTGTGCTTATAGAAGACACAGGCCCCCTAAGATCCTGCACAGTTGATACAGGTGATCCACTGGACGCAGGGAAACCCGCAACTTTAGTGACTGTCAATTCAGATTCCATCGCTGCAGGAAATTTCTTCTCGAGACTCATTATGTGTTTCTCATAATCTTTGAAGACAGGTGTGAGATCAACGTAAGGGTTTTCATTGATGTGTTTCATAATCCATTCGCAAACTTCCTGATTGAGTCGTTTTAGCTGTGACATGTACACAGAGTCTGAATCTTTCTTGGATTCCACAGGTTCTGCAAATAAAATTATTTAGTATGCAGTGCTCTAATTCCTATTGATGATAGAAACTGTCAATTTTATAACAGTCAATCCATATTTTCAAGTTAGGTTTTAGCTGCAATAATGTCTGGCTTGCATTACAATTAGGTTAACTCAATACCCTGAGTCCACACCATTGTAGTATCATAAAAATGGTAAAAAGTAAGTTTTCATGTCATGCTTTAGTTACAAATACTAATATTTAAAGCACTTGTGATAGAAACATAACCTCAGCTATAATTTCTTGTTTTAATGCGGACAAAATAAACACCCACCTTTATTCTCGCTAACATTCTGATTTCCAAATCCTTTGAAGCCAGAAAATGAACTAGTACCAGGTGTGGATGAGTTTTGTGGAACACCAAATCCCTGGAAACCTTTAAAGCTGTTTGCCTATATCAAACAATTCATATAATAAAAAATTAACCATTAAGTGGCATGCACCTTGGCGCCTACATGTTCTCATTTTACTGAACTGTCTAATACCAATTAAAATAGTCAGACTCTTATTTGCTGTATACAGCTAAATCAATTAAGGTTGTCCTCTACACATCAAAACTTAAAACTGCCAAACCTCAACTGCTACGACCGAGAAGCACACTGGGAATTGCATAAAAGTCGTTTATATCGTCTGCATTTGGTCACAACATTTTGGGGTAATCAAATAAGGTTCTGAAGAGTGTTGCTAGAAAGAGTCAGTACGATCAGAGTTACATAACAAGAAAAATTTATAGAGGTCCAGAGTGCTCATTGTTCATAGAGGTTGAGGTTTTATAGTTTTAAGTTTTGACCTTTAGAGGACAACCTTAATTATTTTAGCAGTATATGCACTGAGTCTTCATATTTATTTGATACAAAATACTGGCATCTTGGACTTATTAATTCAGTTTTTGCAGAACAGACTCACTGGTTCTTCACTGCCTTGGACACGTCTCTTTGCTTTCTTTATTCTACAAAGTTGAACAGAGTACAATTAGATGAAAGTAGACTAAACTACATCCAGTGTAATAGGCTCAGAGTTTAGAAAAAGTTAGCAGGAAATCTTGAAGTTACAATTTTTAGGTTAAACCACATCCTATAAAGAGTTTGATACTCAATGTTTACTGCGAAAATGTAATGAAAAATCTCTGTTGTGTTATATTTTCTGAGTTCAGGGCTTTCCTGTGAAGCAAAAAAAAATTTGGCCATTGAAACTAAATGTATAAACAAATCAGAACTACTTTACATTCTTTTGCTCAATTGATCATCACCAGCAACTCTAAAATGACCAGCCTAAAAAGGAGGGAATACTTTATAAATCATTACGACACAGTACTACACAAATACTATAGTCACCTTAAAAATAAATTTTTTGAATTCTCTCTGATGGTAACTTTGAAATATGGTTGAAACACAGGGTCAGTTATTTGTAGGCCATTTAGCTTAAACTTTGGATAAGTCAGAATTCAAAAACACACCCACACATTTTCTGAACTTTCAAATCAAATCGTACGTAATTAAACAGCTACAGGTGAATACATAATAACGGTATTTAGTTTAAAAACTTTCAATTTTGTTGTTCAGAGAATACATAATAAATATGATTTCTATTTTGAATTTATCCACCGTTTAAGCTAAACGCACTTTGAACAACCGGCCCCAGGTCCTTTCGATAATATTCTAGGTTATAGGTTGTAGCATTGATGCTTGCTGCATGTATAATTGAGAACTAACTAGCTTCAAATCCCCAAAGGCTCAGCAGCTTATTGGGTAGAGCGGTGCACTAATATCGTGAAGGTGCAAGTTCAAATCTTGTCTGGGCCACATGTTTCAAAATGTGGTTAAGCTGTACATTAGAAATAAATTCATTGGTCTGATGCTCTTTTGAGAGCAATGAAACCTTTGTTATTTTGAGCAGGATTTGAACTTGTGTATTTTCAAGTTGTCAGACAGCTGCTATGCTTGTTGACCTATCAAGTCAACAGAAATTGGTAGCAAGTTGTTTTTTTTAATTCAAGTGCATAATAAATTTGTGGGACTTCTTAATGCTTGCCAGGGATGACATATGCAGTGCTTCAATTTTATTTCAGTATTATTCTCTGAGATATGATAAAGACCATCATTTTTTGACACTAAGAAAAATCAAAATTACTTTCTTGGTGGAATTTGATTATTTCTACTTGTGTCATTTGACGGGCATTGACCAGTAACATTGGTCAGACTAGTGTAGGATCAGTTGTCATGGTAAGACTCTGACTTCCTCATTTTTAATTGTGAGATGATTATATAATACAGTATGTACTGATGTCATCCTGGCATACAAAATTTAAAAAGTGAAATGCATTATAAAAGCTGTTATACATACTTCCTCATGTTCATCTTCGTTGTCCCAATTTCTGTCTGTCAATTGCACACCAGCTACTCGCTTCGACATTACCGTAATAAAATAGATTCTTTACCCAGTTTTCGATTTTTCAACAAGTTTTTCCTATATTTTTCTGCTCGTCGACTCGTTGCACTCGTTGTTGATCACGGAGATTTGTGTAGCGTACGATTCCTGGGGGCATTTTACCCGGTATGACAATTTTTCATTTTTAAAGTATAGTTTGTTATAAATTTTCACATAGTTACAAAATATTTGTTCCAGCACAGCTTTAAAAAGATTAAATATATAAATGATAAGTATTTTTTCCAATATTTCCCTATCAGTATTTCAGTCAACTTCAAAGTTAAGTCAAGTACCTTACCAGATAAGACCAAGGCACAAATGGAAGTCCCAACTCTACGAGGTTAGCACTAACCGTGGAAACTCTTTTAAATTAGTGCCTATTCTACCAAAAATGTTTTTTACCATCTGGAGCAGTGATCTGGACTAATGCCTACCCTACGAGATTCGTACCCACTAACTGATTACGGGCAGAAGTGACTCTATGAGTCGAAACTCTGCGAGATTAGTACCTACACTCGAAGATATTCGTTGTAGATCCGGAGGAGGTTCGGATGATGAAAAATCCCAAGAAGTAGAGCTGGAGCAGAAATTTGCATGGATGATTATTTTACATAGAGATGTTTCAGTCTTGAAATTTTCTGCTGGCGTTTGCTAGCTATTGTACATCTTATCGAAAAATGGACTTGGAAAAGATTCAAGCCCAGCTAAAAAGTCATATTCGACAACATCAGGTAGAGAAGTGAATGTTATCATTTCGTCTATATGGCCATACGAGTCGTATGATACGACTGAGCATGCACCCCAGCGATTTGCCTATATAGACATTTCAACTCGTACTGTAATCTGGAGAATACATCAATATTTACGCTACAACTTAGTTCTTTCTCTTGCATATGTTTATTAAAAGATTTTTTTATCATTGCAGAAAGTCTGAGATGTATTTTCGTTTTGAAAATAACGAAATTATATGACGCTTTTTCCGGGGCCATTAGGTTCAGAAATTTAATAATCATGCATATATATGCGAATGCAGAACAGATAAACCGTGGCGATCTTTGTACAAACTTTTACTAATTGAGAAAGTTTGGAGATTTTTGCAGGCTTTTAACACCTGATTTTGCGGAGGTCAACACGTGTTTTTCTTTGCAGATTTTGGTGGAAGAAATGAAACGAGACCCACATGTAAGTATTGAGTGTAATTTTCTGCTCTTACAGTACGTCATCACCACGGGATTTCTGCTTGATTTATCAAGTTTTATTGTTGTTTAACTTCCTAACATAAAAACACGGTTGAGATACTAAATTAATAATTATAATATATTAAATAATTGATTTATTAATATATTTCTTTGCTCTACTTCCAAGGCTCTGCTGATAAAGTGTGCAAATAGCCAATGTAGAATTATGCAGTTGTTTCTGATTTTAAAAGCAATTTTTTAATGTACAGTAGATCTGTTGGTAGATACATGAACAGTGTTACCTCCTAACAAAGTCTCAATTTATAATAATTTAAAAAGTTCATCTATTGCCTTCACAACACAAATGTCTCTCTAAGACGGACTTTATACTCTGCCCCTTTCGACATCTGTGTCACAAGTATATTGATAATTCCAGCCTGATTCATGTTGCAAATATCATTAAAATGGTTTGATTCGTAGAATGTTGAGATCCAACAAAAAGTGCAGCATCTTCAAGTAGAGCTAACTCAACTCAGTGAGAAACAGGTTTGATATAAATATTATTTTTGAAAAACTTGGTTTTTGTTGACTTAGAAAAAAAAGAAAAGGAAAGTATCCTATTTGCAGGGGGGGGTGGGGGCAGGCAAAATGTTGAGGAGCTTTTCCTTGTGCAGGAAAACTGTGTTATAATTTGAATCACAATTAATTGTTCAGCGGGTTAATCCTCAATTTTTGCATAACTTTAATCCAGTAAACTTATAAAACCCTGTCTTCCCAAAAGAAAGACTTTGTCTATAATATTTACAGGTCCATTTTGCTCTTAAATGCATTATTTGAGAGATAAAGCAATCTGCAGTGCATCCTACTTATATATATTCTCTGTCTGAGGCAAGGCAATTACAGTTTTACTCATCAGCAGAAACCGTTAAGCAGCTAGTTAATGGCTTAAAGGGCTGTCCTATCAATTACACCTTGCTAGTTTGCTAAATATTTCTAAAAACTTTCTATTTTTATCTTTAAATCTGCCCTCTCTCCTACTTTGATAGTTCTGTATCTCTGATAATTTCTGACAATTTTTCAAATTTCAAGTTCAGGGAAAGAACTTTGGTTGGGGTGAGTGCAATGCCCTTGCCCTCTATATTTGGCTAAAATTTTTCCATGAAAAAGACCAAAACAAGCCATAGAAACTGAGTAGGTCAGTTACAGTTTATTGAAAATTTAGAAATTAGCTTTGCTCCAACCACAAAGAAAGGAAATTCCCACCTTTAAATAATTTGACTACAGATCCACCTGTTGAGCAATTGCCACCTCTTAAACTGACAAGATGCAGCCTTTGTTTTTGATTTTATAGCGAGCAAGCAGTGGTAGCGCTAAAGTTTTTCAGAATTCTTAACTTCACTTGTTCTATAAATAGTAGCTCCCTTGTCGAAAATGGGTGTTCATACTCAGACGAGCATAAGCATTTTTTAGTCGACCATGCTATGCTTTTGCACGTGTGTATTTTTAAGACTCAACTTGTTTCATTTTGATGTATTCAATAATTCGGTGGGATGTATCCTAGCGTACCTTTAACGTATTAACATTGCTATACAATATATAGTTGAAAATGATAGTTCTCGCTTTTGCAGGGACCATCAAAAATATCTTGCATAACATTACGTAGGGCTGTGCGCCGAAGGACCGGAGGCCAGAGTTTTGCCGGAGCTCCGGCGCTTTTTGGTCAGCCGGAGCCGGAGTTGCGGATGATTTGTTTCAACTCTGGCTTAGAATTGAAAATACCAGAAGAAAAGCGTGCACCCATAAATAGCTGCATCGCTTTATATATGTACAATAATTGTCGTAGTAATGCATACATTAGGAGTTCTAAAAGTGACTTACGAGGTGCGGAATATTTCAATAAGCTTTAATTCTCAGCAGCTTTTTACTTCATTGCAAAACCTAGAAAACCTTCAATCAAATGAATAAAGCGTCTCGTTTTACTAACTTATCGCCGAGTTTCGTGTTGCAGCTCTACTTTCAATCATTTAACTAAGCCAATGGTTAGGTTTTTAGTTCTGTAGTGTTTTGAAAAACACAACGCCGGAGACCGGAGCCGGAGCCGGTGTGTTGAGCAGGAGCTGAAAAACTGGAGTTTGCACATCCCTAACATTACGTTTTTGAGCGGTGGTGTGAATGCGATCTTTATTTTAAGTGGCATTCTCTATTGCTGTTGGTATACCCAAGTGAGAAGAACTGGCGTTTTTGAACATGCGATGTAGCTGCAAATATATACGTTATAGCGTATATTTTAAAATGTGCACTCTTTACTCGCGCAAGCAAAACGGACTGTAGTCGCAACAAACGATGACCTTTAACAATACTTCACTGGTTTTGCCTTTGTGCTGCTTAGACGCAGTGTTCTGAGCAATCAAAGATCTGAAAATTGCACTAAATCGACCTACATGTAACGCGATCCAAAAACATTTTGGATTCCGAAATCCACTCCTTGGATTCGTTTGGATTCCGGATTCCAGATCATTGGTGGATTCCAGAATGACCAAAGGTTTGGATTCTGGATTCTTCAAAAAGTTTGGATTCTGGATTCCAGTGTATGGATTCCGGATCCCAAACCACTGGATTGCGGATTCCAAACCAAAAAAGTCGGATTCCGGGTTACCTTACTTAAGCTCGTTCTCCACTACACGAATTTTTCGACTGAAAAATAAATGCAGCAACGTAATTCACTAGCAAAATAATTTGCTGCAAAAAAGTCGAAAACGAGCCAATCACGTTGCGAGATTTCTTCTTCGCGCGAACAAATTTGCGTAGTGGAGAACGGGGTTCAGGTCTAACTGAACTACTGATGGCTCTATCCTCATCTCTTTAGAGGATTATTTAATTATATATTTACGAACTGCTTTAGCTGTAGAAAACAGTGATCCCATCGCTCATACTAGGCCTAAAGCGTCGATATTGTCATGCCTGGACATCGTTTGATAAAGCTTTTTGGATTTTTTAGCGCCAAGTTGTACAGCAACTAAAGCAGAACATTCAACCAAGATCAGAAAATTTTGCACGAGATTTCTCTCAAAATCACGTAAGAAATTCGAAAGTTATTTCACATTAAGGTGCTCCTGCTATAAAAAAATTCGAAGTAGCTTTACTTTCAACTGTTTCAAAGTTTTATAGCTATATGAGCAACGGAATATGATTTGAGCTCACTTAATCAGTAATGTTTGTGAGCAATTATTTGCAAAGCGACAATTTAGTAGCAATTGTTTTGTGATGTATAATTACTATAATTACCCTAACTATAGTTGGCTGTTGTTCGTAGTTGGTCGCTAAAATTTTGTGAATAGTTCTAATACCCGATTGGTATAAAAATTTTTAACTTTAGCAGTATTGAGAAAAGGGCTTTAGAATTATCAGTATGGAGAATTATATTATGGTACCTAATGTGCCAGCTAATGACTGGCGTAATGAGCAGTACGAAGTCAAATTAAGGCAAAAGTTTACAAATTCTTTCTTTATCACCACGCTCATTAAAACTATATAGTTGTTTATGGGTCTATTCGAGCTTATTCATGTCAATAAATTGCTAAACATCTTCTCACCAAGTTAAACATCAAGTTATTATGGAATGTCGACCTATACTATTCGGGTAAAGTGATTTTATATCTACATAAGGAAGTTCTTCCAGATTATTCACATAAAAAGTTTTATTATTGTCTGACGTTTCGGTTTCCTTTGCGGGAACCATTATCAAAGACTGTCGAATAAATTGATTTTGTTGTAAGCTTTCCAGAATGGCAGTCATCAGATCTTTCAGGATTGAAACTCGCCTCATGGCGTGTGACTTTTTTGCCAGCCATGATCGGTGTATCATTCAGAGAACTCACAATCTCATTGCAAGTAACGATGAATTCTTGTGAATTGATACTGGGACAAATTGAGGTCTTTGTAAGTTTCTTCTTACGATGGCCAGCAAAAGATTCACCAATTACGGCGGGTTACGAACGTGCGATCGGTGGTATAGAGGCTCTCTTTTATCTCTTCTGTAGCAAAAGACGTCACAAAACTCACTGACATCTGCCGGGAGTCCAGGTTTTCCTTTGCATCATTCACCGTTTGCCATCAGTCAGCAGTTTGGAAGAAATTCACAGGTATAGGGAAGTAGCTACTGACTTTTAACGTCCAACCAGGGGCCGATTGTGTAGAATTGTCGTTAAAGCTAACTATAGTTAAGTACAAATATCAACCAACTAGAATCGCCTATTCAAGATTTATCTACTTTTTAACCACAAAATTGTAGTTAAAACGTGGTTAAAAGTTTTATACAACCGGCCCCAGCTTTTCAGATTGCTAGAGTAATGATAGAATCAAACAATGTTTCCATTTGACAGCTTAAAAGTCGTGTGTCTCCCCCGCCATCAACAAAATTCATTCCTAAAATGACGCAAAATAACGTCATTCATCTGCAGAATATAAGTGAAAGAAAAATGACGAGGAAGCCCGACATGATGACAAGAAAACCGAACATGGTGACGACGGGAATGCAGACAGCTCCGAGTGTTAAGAGCGAGAGATTTGTACTACCCTGGCCTGAGGCGAAGAAAGCAAAAGTTGAAATATCGACAAACAGATCTGAACAACAAACTGCGAAACAAAATACGGAGGTAATAGACTTGATGTGAGATTCAAAAGCAGCCAATATATTCAAATGACGAAGAATCAGCCTGGTTTTCATACGTTGTGATGCATCAGTGATATATTACTAACTTCGTTGTAGGTCATCATTGAAGAGTAAATTTTATTCTATTAGAAATACTTTTCTTCATCATTGGTCAATTAAGCCCGTTTTCTACTTGCTGGAATTTTCCGTGTAAATCTAGCAACGTGATTGGCTAGGAAAATACTTCGCGGCGAAGCGAACCAATCACGTTGCTAGATTTGTTTTCGGCACGGAAAATTCCGCCTAGTGGAAAACGGGCTTTACAGTATAAAAGCAAGGTTGATAACGAGCCATTGCTGGGTTGCACAAGAAAAAAATATACTACTTAAACTGTGAAATTAAAGGGGCGCTTTTAAACAATGTTTTGATATAGAAATTGAATTTCCTTTCAACTCTTGGTCTTATCACTGTATCGAAGTGCAGAGGTAATGATACTGTCCTACCATTGATCTAGAGATTGAGTTATACAAAACTACGCAAACACTTTAGAATCTACAGTGCAGGTCGAGTTAACCAATCGGATCTGGACCATATAAATTGATCAAGGACAAGATTGCTGGAATTATATGAATCATTTGATATTTTGTAGAAATCAATTCTCAGAAACATGAGCGAAGACGAAGGACAAGCGCAATATTCTCACCCTACAGCTCTTTCCAATTTTTTGATGAAGTAAGAAATTAACAATAACATCTTTGTTATTCATAATATCGATGTTTATTCTATCGTATTTGTCCTGGATTTCTGAATTTGAACTAACTTATTTAGCCAAAAAGACCGTCGACCGGAATAAAACGTGGAAGAGGTATTTTTATTTTTATGTCAATATAAATATTTTTGTTATGATTCTCAATCAAATCCCAAAACTATTGCTTATTTACGAGAATCAGGAAAAGATTTTGCATTAGCTGAGTAACGTACAAACAAGTTGCAGACAGTAGAGTGGAAAAGACATCGGATTAGGGATACAATCTATACTGCTTTAATGAGGCTCAACTCTTGTGCGACTGTCTACAGACCTTTATATTGCACTACAGTAAGCTGCCCAGAGAAAACTTTATGGAGGAGGTTTTTGATGAGAGTGGTGCATGACCTATGTTTGGTATTTCCAGGTCGACCCGCTGCAAAAAATGGTGACAATGGTCTCAAATCACCGGTTTGTTCTTCACCAGTGTTTGTTCCCATCAACGGTTTCAAACCGTCCAGTGATGAACATCGGTCAGATAGGCAAATCACTCGTAGTAGTTCCTCTTGCACCTCCCCAAAGGTTTGTTGTATTGCGTTATAGAAAATGATTGCTACAGTACTAATGAGTTGGTGATTCAAGGGTAATTTCCTTGTCAATACTGGGACTGCACACTGGCTAAGCTGACTGGGTACTAGTTCTTTTGCTTTCTCCATTACGCCCTTTGATACGACACCAAGGGCCAATTAAGATACAGAGTTTTCTATTGTATGTTAAAGTTAGGTTAATTGACTTGATTTGAGTGTTTCACGAAAACCGGTGAGCACGAAGGTCGCTGCGTTGCATGAGGGCTACGTTCCGGCCTTTGTCACTTGCGGCCGCTTTGCCTGCGCGGGCAGGTCGAGCATATAAACATGCGGTGTAGTGGATTGACAGGGTCCCAATGGAAAATGCTATAACATATCTTTCTTCAGGACGCCTTGTGATCACCTTCTAGTACTATAATCTATTGCGTGTGAAGATAGTATTGTAACATTACTTCAATATTCCTCCAAGGATGGAGAGCATGAAGACCATTGTGCTGTGTGTCAGCAAAGTGGTGAAGTACTCATGTGTGACACCTGTGTCTTGGTCTATCATCTCAAATGTCTTTCACCACCGCTGACCAGAATACCTACTGGAATGTGGATGTGTCCGAAATGTCAGGTATGAAAAATTTATTTAGTCATTTTTTGCTGAATATCGAGGTCTGTGAGGTAATATGCAGTTTTGCTGAGTTTATTGCAATAAATACCTTGTTTTGTTTAGGAAAGTATCCAAGATAAAGAACCAATGGAGTGGCCTGGCACTCTTGCTGTTGCTCATTCCTATCTCAAACATAGAGCTGGTCAGTGATTTCGTTTGTGATCGGTTAAGAAGAATTATTTTGAAAACAATGTTAATCACGTGTCTTTAGATAGCCCAACCAATCCCTTAGAGAAGTCTAAGCGCCCTTTTACGATGGCTATATCCACGTCAATTTTCTCATTTTGAAGCATGTTGTAGAGTGAATGACTGGAGAATGTAAATGAATCTACAATGTAGCTGGAAGTACCTCACATTTACTCCAGTAAACCCGCTCTATCACATCCTTTGCAAGCTGGCCGTAACCGCATACTTTTTCCAAGGGCTTTTGGACGGGGGAAGAGTTGAAAAAAAAGTTTTAAATTTTCTTTCTTTGCGCAGAGAAAGATAAAGAAAAACAAACGCTGCTGAGTCGGAATCAAGAATTAAAACTACAAGAACTAGAATTACAGAGGAAAGTGAACGAATTAAGCAGCGCTATTGTGGTAAGTACATATGTCTTTATGTAGCTGTGGCGTGTTCAATTAGTTGTTTTTCTTTTTTTGAAAACTATGTATTATGTGAGTATAGTCTTCGATTGGTCTGCACGCAGGCTATACAGGAGCAAATTAACTCGTGACTCTCTAGATTCCTGTCCACCTGCGTGGGGCCTACTCCGGTTTAGTATGCATAATATTGTTACTATTAGCAAGGGCTATTTCGCTCTTTGTCGAGACAAAGTGCTGAGTTTTGTCGTATTTTTTCAGACCCAAATCCAGAAAAAAACTGAAATAGTGGAGTCAACGAGAGAAACTCAAGAAAAACTTCAGAAACTGAAGAGATTTCTTCAAATTGTTCATTCATCGTAAAAATAGATACAGAGATATATTTTTCAAATTAGATTTTTATAATGGAGACAAAGACATTGGTTGATATGTTGGGGTGTTCGGGAAGTCAGGCATGCATGCAAGACTATAGTTGATAGGACGAAGAAACAAACTGCTTTTGAAACGTTATTTTTCTTCCCCAGTGGTTTGTATCGTTGGGTGATGAGCGCTTGAGAACCGGTAGAAACAAACATGCGGAAGGTTGATTTTCAATATTGGTTGTCACTAAGGCACGTGGCTGTTAATGGCTGAATTCTCCGTCCCATACGGTACCCATGTTTCAATGCAATACTACAGCTATATTTGCAATGACGTTGAAACAAATGCCTCGTAAGAGTTCTATAGCATTCGTCACTGCTGTTCAAATTTTGGTTTTCATTAATAAGTTAAATAGCATTCAAGACAATGAGCAAGGACGTTTTATGGTGGTTCCCGTCAAATTGTTTTCACATTATAGTTGATCAACCGTTGTAATTGAACATCAGTCTACAAACCATAGCTACAAATTCGACGTCATACTATGCAGGCTGTAAGAAGTGAACACTAACCTTCATGTAAAAATGACCTCAGTATTTTATTCCAACTATTGCATCTGATTTATTAAGGCTAATCATCTAGCGTAATAAAACTTTGTTTTTCCGGTTCAAAAACTGTCAAAAGACACAGATTATACTTCAATTTAATATTGAAATGGTTAACTTTTTTGAGACATCCTGAACAGTTGAAATTAGAATAACACCATCGAATAGATGAAACGCATCTTCAATGGAGGAGACAAATTTAAACTTAAGCTCCAACGTAAAGGCCCGTGTTTATACGGGCGATTTTTGATGCGATTTTTTTCGTGTTGAAAGATGTAAAAGAGTGGATAACTGGTGAATATACTTCGTCCAACAATTTTGCTAATGCACTTGCCTTGTCAATCTACTCGATCACATACACTAAGAGGAGAAAAATCGCCCGTGTAAAGTGTAAACGGGCCTTAAGCCGAAATTATCCAGCTCTTTTAAAGATCCAGAACAGCATTATTCAGGGACTCGGGAGCGCCGACTGTCGAGTTTCTTTTTAACATTTAGTAACATGCATGTCAATTTTTTTATTTAAATGTTTATTTAAAACACGTTATATCTCGGGGGAAAGGCCGAGCGGGGTTTTCCCCAACGCAGATCCCGGGAGAATGTGTGAAGTGATAGATTTCATTGATGATCACTTGAGTATTGTGAAGTGTTTGAACAACAAGCATCGTGGCTTAGGTATGTAACAAGATCTTCCACTCTTTATGATACTATATTCTTTTCTTTTTGCCTAATCATCTCAATCTATATGTTTATGTTAATTATGCATTGTATTTTAACGTAGAACACATGTGATTTGTTGCAAAACATGGAGGAAACTGACCTACTAAAGCCCAAAACCAAAAGTCGAGGGGTATGAACATATTGAGCAATATTACTATTTGCCTTATTTCAACTGGTTGTTCCTTAGATCATTCGTGAATTGGTTGGGCCTATGTATGTCAATTGCATTCAAGTTTCTTTGTACTGATTACAATAAAGTTTCATATAAATCTATGTTAATTAAACAAACATGGAAGAATTTTCGGTTCATGATGCCATTGCGCATATTAAAGGTACCACGTGTTGGTCAAGCACAATCAATCAATTGTGATCACTATTATTTGAAGACGTGCGTCATATCCTGTTATAGCCACGCCATTCCTTTGCTGATTATTTGTAGTGGAGCAATGTAATTGTATGCATACTTCTTGCATTTAAACCCGGTGCATAACGTACGCCACGGCAAATGAACGTTTCTGGCGGAGTCGTTGCAGTATCATGCTACAAGGAACAAGTGGCATATGCTTTCGTGAATAGGCAATGCGCCTGAGGCACATTTTGGTACACACAATAGGTATATTAAATTAACTAGAGAAATTCCCAGCATGTTCCTTTTGCCAAACCGGGGTTTCAATAACCCGTATCGGATGGCAGCAGATGATAGTTAATTTCCAGAACTTTATCATGAGTGAAAATAAATTAGCAGCTAGTTTATGTAACCGACTAAGAGGCAATTGAGAGTTTCACAGTAATAAAGTGAGGCATGCTTGAACCAGTATGTTTGGCATTAGACTGAGTGAAGTACATGAGTTGGGCATAGTGCTACTTTGTTAATCAGTGAGTTCAACAGAAATTGATTAAAAGGATTATTTGTTTATTTTTTGTTAATTTCTTTCAGACTAGTGATCATTATGTTTGGCCTGAATTTGAAAGAGAGCTGTATTCTGTAAGAGGAGTTCTTGTGTTCATTTTAGAGCTGAATTATAACATTCTTAGTACACTGTAGAGATGCTTACTGAATTTCATTTGTCTGCATAGAGTTGGTTTTGGTAGAAAAAGTCAAGCAAATAAACTGTAGAGTGCTCTTGGTCTGCATCACCAATAATAAATAAATAAAGAACGGAAATTGGTAGAAGCTACCAGTTCAATTAAGTATTATGATGCACAAGTTTCATATTTATTGTCGCTAATATTTGTTTCAATTTTGCAGATCTCTGCACAACGAAAATGCACTCTTCAAAGCAATGGACAAACCAAGGTAATGTGAAAGAACTTCTCATTTCATGACTCAATCAATGAGACTTCTAAGCAATTTACAAGCTTGGTCTATTAGACTTTAGTCTTTTAGCATTTTCTTTGAATTGAGATTAGTTTTAGCACTGAACTGTGTTATGGCAAGGTTAAGGTATCCCAGCTTTGTGAAAAGGGTAAGGTTAACATTACTCTTGATGCAATCTTTTGCTGACTTCAGACTTGTTTCACTAAGCTATCATTTTGTGCACAAGAATGTAGAAATTAATTTTCAGTCAGCGTTTGAACAGAATTCGCTGCAATTCAAGAAAGCGGGAAATTTTGACCTGCCTCAGATATGCCAGAGCCTGACCTAGGGCTTAAATTTTAATATATCACCACAGATTAGAGACTACTAACAGATGTTCGACTTCGTCTTCAAGTCTATGATTTTGGCGTAAGTGGCAGCCATTAACCAGCAAGTGCCCTAAATAGAGACCGTCACCCCCCGGATACCATTTTCAAAATCACTTGTTGAGGGGGGTGAATGCTCTTCTGTAGGGCACTTGCTAAATGGCCGCCATTGAAATCGTAGGAAAATTGACTTATGCAATTTTGGGGAAGTCGGGCATCTGTTTGTCTCTCATCTGTGATATCACTCAGTAGGTTTAGTCATAACAAAAAGTTTGGGTTTTGTTTCAGAATATGTCTGAAAGCTTTTTAATGAGTAGACAAATGACCCAAAATAGTCGGAAAAGGTTTGTATTTTCTCACTTTCTCACCACTAGAAAGCAATAATTTACAGCAGTCAATATTCAAAACAGTATTGTACTCTTTCGCTGCACTCAGTCGTAAAGTATTATCTTTAATACGAGAAAATAAAACGTATCTTTAGGCCACTGTTTATTATATAGTAAAAAATGACAATGCTATGCAAACAGATGCAACATGTTGGGCCAAAATTTTGTATTCGACACGTTAAATCTATTTAAATACCAAGTTGTAGGTTCTTTCTTACTCTTCCATGACGTTGGGCATCGATGTTGGATCAGGTTAAATTTCATTCAAACTGGTAGCCCATAAGAAGCAGTTTCTTAAAGTTATAATATTTATTTTCAACTACAAGAAATTCTTCATGTTGGCTTAAGGTGACACGAAACTTGTTTCTTTGAAATTCAGATTTTAATCTCCCCAGAAACCATTTAATTTTTGAACTTGCAACACTCGTTTCTCAACTTGCTCTTCAACAAACTTCGCCATTTTGGTTTGGCGGGAATTATCACGTGATCGATATCCAATTAACCTTTTCCAGGGCACTGGGTCTAGTCCCAAGCCGCAATGCATTTATGGATTGTATGGATTGTTTGAAATCCGTTTTCGCTCGCGCAGTTCCTCAATTTCAAGCTTGCCCAAGCTATTTTCCTCCAAACAAATGAAACAATCCACATATGCACTGAGGTCTACGACTAGGCCCAGTCATCTTGATTGAAAAAAGGCTATTATCTCTCTACTATTCTCATAGCAGTGTGTGTCATGCAGTCTCTTGGCTGAGCGATCCATGAGCGTGCCTTGCAATCGTAAAGCTTAAATGGTTCTAGGAAGCGAGACCAGGGGAACTTGTCCTCGTGATTGCCACCCAAATCCGGTGTATTCTAAATTGTCTTAGTGACAGTGTCTTACCGTTGCAAAATATCGCTTAATTAAGAGTAACTAAGTAATAGGAGCCTTAATTTTGTAATTCAGAAAAGACAGGAGAGTCCTTGAACAAGACAGCAGTTCATCTGACTCATCAGTGTATAGAACAGAGGCGAAGAAATCGAAACAAAAACGGCGGATTGTGCAATCAAAAGATTCTGCATTGTTCAATTCTGGCAGTAACATTCAGTCAAACGATGCCACATTACTCCATCATAATATCATTCCAGTTACAACACCCAGTGATAAGGTGAATGATTGAATGATACTGAAACACTTAAGTCTAGTTTTGGGAAAATGCGACTTTCGTTCGCTATTCATATGAGTATAAAACTGTTTTTCTACTCTCATCATAATTCCTATAGACTGTTCCCGAGAGCAATGTACGAAGACAGCTGGAATTTGACACAACAAAAGCTAATGACGAAATTTCGAATAATGACGCAAAAAAACAAACAGATATGGGTAAGAGCAGCCGCAACTTTCACAATGTTTTTTGTCGAGCGCGTTGCCACATTCGACGTCAACTTGTCTTGATGATCCACAAAGAAACACAGGAGAACTTCCTGTTCCTGAGCGTCGTCGTCGGTAGCACCTGCGGTACTTTAGTATATACTACTCGTGATACCTCGTGTAAACTTTTCTGCATTTCAGATAAAGTTGACGGAGATATCACGTTGCCTGAAAATGATTCTAAACGAGCAGAGTTCGGGGAAAATGAACCTCAAAATGGTATTCAATTACACAAAAACGCCGCAGATTTGAAGGTATGATTCATTTTGTCCGTGGTTTTTTTGCACGTCTCTCATGAAATGTACATGTGCAGTACAGTCTTTATGTAAACATTCGCTTTGTTTACATTTTGAAATGCAAAGATTAAACAACGTAGACGAACTGAAGAACACATCTATATTATTTTGCTTTGAAAATAAAATACATAATGGTAATTGCACTGAGTGTAGTGCAATTTGGTCTGAAATCAAACGTGTGATTACAAAATCGCACGACCGCGCAGCGGGAGTGTGATTTGTAAGCACAAGTTTGATTTCAGACCAAAATTGCAC